>CAIGRB010098155.1:1188-56005 GCA_903798255.1 Fraxinus quadrangulata | reverse complement strand
ACTACGCTACAAGCAATGTTTACAAATAAAATGAATCACCAAATGTATAACCTAAAACCTTTCTCTACTGTCAAAATTTTTTTTTTGTTCCCGACGGATCCAGTACGGACGACCGTCGAGGCTCGCCAGGTGCTGGGTCTGCCCCTGATGATAAGAGACATTATTATGCTCGACGTCAAATAAGGCGTACTTCTGAGATCATATAATTGACAGTGTAGATAGGTGGTTTTAGCTCGTGGCAGCCCAAGTTCATTTATATGTAAAAAAAAAATTTTGTTGAATCTTTTTCTATGTAGTAGTAGTCCAACACACATAAATTAAAAAAAATGAGGAAATTACAAAAAAACAAGTGTTTAAAGATTGATTTTCAAAAATCAGGTTGAAAGTTTAATTATTCAAAATTCAGATAATAATTTTATATTTTAATAAATATATTAATATTAATATTAAAACTCAAACTCACTTTCTTCCTTATCTCTTTCCGTCCTTTCCTTGTGAGCAGCTAGTAACGTTACAGTCCGTCGAAAAATTGGGCGAACGGCATCACCTCGTCGCTGCTGTGTTGTGTCCTCGCAGTGGGCGATGTGAGCCCCGGAAGCCCAATCTCACACCATCGTTGCGATAGAGCATCGGCGATGTGTGCTGCGATTCACCGTTTATGGGAGTGTCTGCCTGCGGTAAGAAAAAACAGATCTAAGCGACACATACGTGATTATGTTTTTGATGGTGTTGTTCCATGAAAATCTTCGACGAGGTGAGGTGAGATGCCCACTTGGTGAACGCGACCCCATGCGGCTTAATCGCGGGATGATTAGATCTGAGTCGCTACTGCTAGTGTTGCCGTTCGCGGAAGCGACGCCTGGTCTCGAGACGTGGTGTTGGCTGCTGTTCCAGGCTAGCTGTTGTGTTCGGTGTTTGCTGATGGCTGTTGTGTTTGGTGTTGATGGAGGTGAAACTGTAGTTGTTGGTGTTGATGGAGGTGATGTTGTGGTTGTAGTGGTTTGTGTCATGGTTGTGGTGGCGGTAAAATTTTAGGCCTTTTGGTGGTGAAGCCATGGTTGTCGTGGCGGGGTTTGTGGTGGTGGATTTGACCTTTTTTTATGGCAGTGGCTGTGGTGGTGGATCGACGGTTGGGGTGGTGTGGTGTTTTGTGTGGTGGTGCTTTTGTAGTGAAATTGGTGGTTTGTTGGTAGTGAGGAGGAGGTGGTGGTGGTAGTAGTGGTGGTGAAGAGATGGAGAGTATGATATTCCTAATTGTCGTGAGGTGGTGGTGATGGTGGTTCTGGCGACGATGATTTGGCGACAGTGGTGGTGGTTTTGGTGCGTCGGAAGCGATGGTACTGTCGGAAGTCACAAGTGTTGGTGGTGATCACCAATTATTTGGTCGATTGTGACATTAAATTGATTAATTTGTAACCAATAAACAATATGTGACCAATGAAAAAATAATTTGTGACCATGGAATTATGTGACCTAAAAATTTATTAATTTGTAATAGTTAATTTAATAATTTGTGACTGACTAATAAGTTGTGAATCATAATATTTGTGATTTTTGACATATGATCTATTAATTTTTTGATTTGTAACCTACGAAAATTTTAGTCTGTGACCGTAAAATAATTTGTGATCTGTAAATTTTTTGATTTGTGATCGAAAATTAATTTGTGACCAATTAATTTAATAAAATATGACCAATAAATAAGTTGTGACATATAAGTATGTATACGTGATCATGAATTGTATAATTGTGATTTTAATATATTTAATTAATAAAATATATTTAATTAATTAATAAATACTTGATTTTTGCAAATTTTAAATTTAAGGCCTGAAAATTGATTTGGTGATAGTTAAAACATAATCTATGAATTCTTCCTTTAAAAAAAAAATTAGAAATTTGTCATCCCATGAACTCAAGAAGGCATTATATACACTAAAATACGATTTTAAACCAGTGACGGGTCCAGCGAATGCGCGCAGACCATGCATTGTATTAATACTCTCGTGAAAAAAGAAATCGAGCAATAAAAATTGAGAAGAATAAATAAAATGACCTTAAAAACTTGCTTTCACAATCCTTGAATAGGAATAACCTAAGAAAAATCAATTATTAGAAAGATTATCTAAAAGAGTGAAAAAATAAACGTTGATTTGTATAATGTTATAACACGTGTTATTCTCCGTGTCGATTCAGGGTAAAAGGTGACGATGATAATATTTCTTGTAATTCTTTCGGTTTCAATTTCCGTCTGAGGAAGAATGAAGATGGATATTGTCCAGATTTTGATCCATTCTGAATAACTGATGTAATTAAGATATCTTCAATTTAAATCAAGAACTTTCAAGCTTCCATCTTGTAGTTTTTAAAAGTCATGTCAAACGGACCTAATATTGTACTTGAATATGGATGGATGGATATATGAGTTTTCATTACCCTGTTATGTTTACGAGAGAATAGAATAATACTTCAAAGGGACCTTATTATCATCAAACTAGTTCTTATGGTCCGATAATATTTCTCGACTTTTATACATAGTATAGATAGAATGCATTTCAAATTTAGAAAGTAAATTTTTTTATAAACTTCAACAATGCTATTTATCTTAGCTCTTCATGTTACTTTTCTTAAGAAATATTTATTAATTTCTTCTCATTTTTTATTTAACACAGTTTTTAT
This sequence comes from Fraxinus quadrangulata, assembly GCA_903798255.1. NCBI lineage: Eukaryota > Viridiplantae > Streptophyta > Magnoliopsida > Lamiales > Oleaceae > Fraxinus > Fraxinus quadrangulata. The sequence goes on along the minus strand of CAIGRB010098155.1, from coordinate 53,326 downwards.
ATGTCAATGACCAATCAAATCAAATATGATTTGAATAAATTGAGAAGTAAAGTATTGAGATCTATAATTTAATAAATGCATCTCTTGAAAAAAAATAAAAAATAAACCCACTATTCTTTTGGTGTAGCTGCAAATCACCTATTGAGTATTAGAGTTACGAGAAGGAATTCTATAAAAATAAAAATAAAAGAAGAAGAAGAAAGAAATAGAAAGTGAATTTGACTTTCTTGAAACTTGTTTTACTCATTAACTTCCTAAAATATAGAGTTGAATTTAGAGTCTCTTGAAAATACTCTAAAAAAAAAAAAAAACATTATTCATCTTTAGTGTTGGCGTGATTATCACACATCTAAATGGCAATGGACTTCACTTCCTAATTTCATTGTCCAATGTAATTGTTAGATAATGAATCAGAAAGCTCATTGTCACATAACCTGATGAAGATCAATGAGTAGTATTACTTTTAAAAAATAAGCAAGTTCTTCGTTTCAATTGATCTCCCACGTAGAAAATTATCCAAATCCACAATAAATCGTGATATAGTCCTCATGAAAGAACCAACCCAAATTAGTCAACAAAACTTAGGTTCATAAAGTTAGATATGTGAGGTTTAAGCACATTTAACTTAGGAAAGAGGTTTTTATAGTCCTCGTGAAAGAGGTTTTACTGTTGAGATAACAACGATAAAAGATTAATCCCTTGTTTGGTTTTGTTAAAAAATAATTTTTTAGTAAATTTTGACAAAAAAATGATGAAATGTGTGATTGAAATTTGATTAAAATTGAGGATTTTATGAAATATGTAATTAAAATTAATTGTTAATTTTGTCTTAAATTTTTTTATAAACTTTTTAACTAGACGAGACATGGAATAAAAGCGCACCAGCAATGTGTGTTGCATGATTCTATTGTATTTTTATGTTTTTTTAATTGACTAGATGTGTAGCTGATCGAAAGAGAATATCAATTCAATCGGTCTGCAAGCGGACGGCGTGCTTATCTTGTGCTTCTTTTAAAAGTTAGGATGGACTTGTTACTTGATAAATAAATTACTGATCCATGTTTGAGATACATTAAAATTTTCATTCTCATTCTTCTACTCAATTTTAACCACACATCATTCAATAAAATAATATTTGCTATCACATCAATAACTTTTTCTTTTTTTCAACCATACATTACTTATCAATCTACTATTTCAATATACATTCTTTCAAAATAACGTGGCTCAAACACCATTATATTTTTGTTGGATGTTGTCATATTATTTGTCATTTCAAGAAACAAACCATGCCACTGATGACTGTACAAATGGTTTTCCCAAAACATTATACCCCAAATCATGCCAAACATGATTGAACAAATTATGCCAACCGCCCTCATCTTTTCGAGCCCATCTGCAAAGATTCCAAAAGCAAATTCTTCACCCCCACAAAAACACTTGTGCGAGTATCCCCTTCGAAAATCTTCGCGTTCTTGTCGATTTTAAGGTACCACGTTGTGAATTCGCATTACCTTCTCCTTCTACTGTAATAATCCGATTTTACGACATCAGGGTTAGTGAAAGTCTCGGAAAAAGAAACGATTTTTACAGATGAAATTCGGGAAAGAGTTTGGGATCCATTTAGAAGAAACGCTGCCGGAATGGAGGGACAAGTATTTGTGTTACAAGCCTTTAAAGAAGCTCCTAAAAAATATCCCGGCAGCCGATCCGCCGAAGGACGGAGATGGGTTGGCGGCGCAGTTGCCGTCAGCCGATCTCCATGATTGGTTTGTTGGGATTCTTAACGAAGAACTCGAAAAGTTCAACGATTTCTACGTCGATAAAGAGGAAGAATTCATCATCCGCTTCCAGGTTATTTCTTGATTTCATGTATATCAATACTATACTGTGCACACTATTTGTAACTATAACTGAATCTATTTTGTGGGGTGGGTTATTTGGTCTGTAAAATTGTTTTTAATTCTTATTGTCTTTGCAATTTTAACCCTATTCAGGTTGGATAAATAGACACTATTTGTATCTTGATCTTGTAGTTGAAGTCACAGCAGAAAATTTGTTCAGTGTTAGGAAACTGCGTCTTTTATTGATTTAGAACTTTTTGATCTTTTTTTCTCAGTGTTGTGTGTTTATTCAGTGCTTCTTGAAAGAATGGAGAAGTTGTACCAGAGAGCTGAATTCTAATCCAAACATTGAAGACTACCGAGAAAGAATTGACATATTTAGTCCCTCTTTGACAACCATTCTTTTAAAACTCTTTTTTTCTCGTACTCATTTTCAACCACACATTCTCACAATAAAATATTATTCACGTAAATCAAAGCTTTTTCTTACTTTTTAACCACACATTCTTAAAAAAATTATTATTAAAATACTCGTTCTTCCCAAAAAATGGCTACAGGGGCTTAATCATAAGAAGAGCAGATGTAGTATTGGTTAAAGTTTTTATGGAACGTATCTTGAAAGGTATGAAATGCTGAACTAGGACTCAACCAACGCCCAATTAGTTAAGATAGATCATAGTTGAGTTGAGATTGCATTNCAAAAAAAAAAAAAAAAACTCTGTCAAACATGGGCTTATTTGAATGTGAATAGTCAATGTGGAAAATATGAAGTAAATATTGATAAGAGATTGGCAGATCAGATTCATTTGGAAGCTATATAGAAATCGGAGCAATTGAGATAACACGAGATTGTAAAAGTGTCTGAGGAGACGCTTTGCTCTATAATTGTTGCTCAAATAGGAGGGAGATGAAGTAATAACATTTAATTGTTTGTTTGATGAGGTGGATTAAAAAATAAGCAACATTTTGTCTATTGTATCAAACATACCTTAAGTGAAGACGGTAAGTTGGATTGTACAAAATAATCTTTTTGGCTTAATCAAATATGTCATAGGATATGTTTAAATTACCAGAGCTTGGAACCAAATGATATGCGCATAAATGGGCTTCAGGGAGAGTGGTGGAGGTCAAGAGTGGTTGGTGTGTGTGATGGGGGAGACTAACAGCAAACTTCCTTGAGTTGAACTTTTTTACATATTATAGTCAATTCAATTGGATTGTCTATTGGTTCCGACCAATTAGGTATTTACAGAAGGTAGTTTAACATCTGTTCCAATTGGAAAACAGTCCTGTTCAAAGCAGGTTGGTAATATAGTATATTAGCAGCAAATTCCATGAGTGTTTGTTTAGTGATGTAGTATCTTTGATATTTCATTTGCACCAAAATAGGATATTTTAAACACTTGCTAGCTATGATTGGTAACACAAGATTCTTTTGTACTTCCTCTTTTCTTTTTCGGTGTCCTTTCTCTGTGGCTGAAGCAATCCATGGAACCAGAGATTCAACTGAAATTTTTACCACGGACTTTTTTAAAAGACAAGATGGTTTTCAACTGTTTTAACTCACTGAATGCACATGGCATGTTTGGTAGGTTGAAGAGAAATAAATTTTGTCCATTGTACTTTTCAGTATGTTTTGAGCTTACAATTTAGCTCTATGTAATACAGGAGTCTTCTCTTTCAAGATACTATCGGAAAGTGGATACATCTTCTTTAAGGTGCCACACACCATTAGAAATAATTGGTTGTGCTGATAATGTGTCCCTTATGCTTAATTGAATAGACATAGGGTTCTCAATTATAGCAGAGTGCTTTGAGTGCATCATAACTATTATACTTTTTTTTCTTCCGGAGGAAAAAATAAACCCGATACATTTCTGTAACCTGTAGTTGCCTTAACTTTGTTGTTAAGGCACTCAGGATTGCACTGAAACAGATAAATATAAAATTCCCAGATATGAGGTTAGCTGGATGATAGCTAACCTGTATTTAGGAACGGAAACTAGTAAAATTTAGTGCACTAAGGTTCATCAGTTTTGCAAACTTCTGCCTTTTTTGTCATTTATTTGTCAATTCAAATCTTAATTATTGAATTCTATTTAGCCTTGTTTATTCCATTCCTGTAAAAATGGCTGCAAAAGAAATGTAATAATAATATCGTAGATAATATAATCTATTGGTTAGCAGATCGGACGGGAAGCATCATTTTGGTGGAGACCAAAAAAATATGTTGATTTGGCACTTAATCACCTTCCATTTTTTCAGGAGTTGAAGGAAAGAATTGAACGAGTGAAGGAAGAAGGCAGTAGAGACGGAGTCTTCAGATCAGATACTGAATTTAGTGAAGAGATGATGGACATACGTAAAGACTTTGTTGCCATTCACGGGGAAATGGTTCTTCTGAAAAATTACAGCTCTCTTAATTTTGCTGGTAAAGATGCTGCTTCACTATTGTTTTCCTATGATTATCTATTACAGGTTGCACCTGGGAATGGTGGTTCCCGGTTTCCAAGTTTCTGAAAAACTAACGATATAGCTTCATATACCGTGATTTTCTTTACTAAGAGCATGTCCGGCTAAGCTTGAAAGAAAAAGTAGCAGTTGCTAGCAATTTTGTTTCACAAACATACTTGAATATGTTAAATTTTTCTTAGTTTTTAAGCAAAAAAAATAAACTCTTGGCTTGTTATGAAAATAAGTGACTTGCTTATTATTTCCAACTGCCAATAGAAGCCTTTATTTATTTCAAACTTACTACGTGTGAACATTATTTTTAAAACTTAGCCAAACATGTTCTTGCTCGCACAATATTGGAACTCTGAAATGTATTTGCATATTTGATTAGGTCTTCTTAAGATTTTGAAAAAATATGATAAAAGAACCGGGGGATTGTTACGCCTACCTTTTACACAGCTTGCTGTTCATCAGCCCTTCTTCACAACTGAACCTCTCACGCAATTAGTTCACGAGTGCGAGGAAAATCTTGAGCTCCTCTTCCCACTAGAAGCTGAGGTTGTCGAGTCAACTTCCGTTGCACAAGATCAGATGGACACAGTTCCTAGTAACTCTTCAAATGATTGCCTCGAAACAACCTTGTCGCTCGGGGAGGAGACGGTAGATATATACCGGAGCACCCTTGCTGCAATGAGAGCTATAAAGGGCCTTAAAAAGGCGAGCTCTACCTGTAATCCGTTATCATTTTCATCTCTCTTTGGGAACCTGGATAATGACAATACAGGTGCTGTAACAACTGCAAACTCGCCCTGTGATTCTTTCGCAACATTGCAAAACGGGGACGAAGTGAATGAAGACGTGGCTGATGCTACCAAATAGAGATTAAAATTTTGGTTTGTGAATTGGTTTTTTCTCTGAAATATTTTGTTTATAATTTGCAATAAGCTTCCAACTAAATGTAGAGTGCAGCATTAAGTGTTGTTGGATCTAAGATTGTACAATACATTTATAGCCTTTTCCGTTTCAAATTTATTTTACAATATTGATATTGGGAAGTTGGGCTATATTTTATATTCAGGATAATTGCTTTAAATCTACAATGAACAACATGATGGGGTAAAAGAAAATTTATGCAGTTGATTACAAGTCCATTGAGATGTATTCTTGTGCACCATTCAATATTTACATATGTAATGATGAGAAATTCATATTTGATATGCACATATTGATTACAAGTCGTGTTTGGGTAACTACACTTTTAAATCGACTTACAGAGAGACTGTTTATAAGCTCATGGTACCGGAATTTTACGAACGGTATAGAACCCAAAAAAGGAGGGTTTCTATTCTTCTGGCCTAGCCATTCCATGCCTTTGTTTTACTTTTAACTTGAGGTATTTTTCCTGTCTTCCGTTCTTGACATTTTGCACCGTCATCCCACCTCCCCTTTAAAAAAAATGAGAAAAAGGAATTCTCCTACATTATCAACAGGAAAGTCTGCAGTCACGTAACATATGGTTGTAAGGAACTTGCACCTCAGATAAATCTGTAGTTGAGTTAAAATGACAGTGTACGGACAAAGTAGAAAGACATCAAGACAGGCATCACAAGGTTATGAGAGCGAATCTCTCACCAAAATACCACGAATCCCTTAAAATCACCATAGAAACACAACACTGGTCTGATTCAAGAATTAGGCTTTGTTGCAGCCATTCAGACGTATTTTACACAAATGTTCTTTGACTTGCATCAGGGGAATGGCTATGCAGCAATGGCATGAGAAAAGTGATGTAAATTCTTAAAAATGAATGCATCAACAAGAGAACAATGCAGGCCGTTTGCCGAGCAAACTACCATACAAGAACAATCCTTTTCGCTGATCAAGGCTGAATTAGGTTTAGTTACATTCCGACCAGAAACAAGAAATAAAGCTTCAACCAATCTATTCAAGGTCTCACAAAAATTGACGAGACTTCCGAAACCAAGGAAATAAGAAAAGTTAAAAGTAAGATGGGGTATAAGAATTTGATGGTATTCCACCAGTTGCTTCCAACTTCCAAGCAATCAAAACAAAGTTCACAGGCAATGAGGACAACCATTTTCAGCATATAGGCTCAGTAGTTACAAGTAGCAAACAGCATCTCAGATCATAAACATAAGCTTAGGCTTCCAGAGCGACAAGGACAATCACTGCAATTAACATGGAATAAAGATGCACTATGTATGTAAACAACATCAGCGAAAGAACAGATGAGCATTTAAGACACAATGCACACATATAGAGGGGAATTCATTAGCACGAAAAAGCACAAGATTTCACACACAGGTTGGGGTAACAAGGCCAATACAAAGCTGCAGATCTTAGTTTGAACAAACCCATAAAAACAGAGATGCTTAAACACAATGACAAGATTCCTTTGAAGGGAAATAACCCTGCCCTTTATTTAATACATTAATATGGCAAGAATTCTCTTCACAAGGCCATAATAGTTTTGCTCAATCATTCATCATAATGCTTGCGGTGGTGATGGTGCCTGTGGCGACGCTTCTCCTCATCCTCCTCCTCCTCCTCGTCAGAGTTTTCACCACCCTGCAAATGGCAGAAGACGAGATCAGAAAAATGAAAAGTTCTGCACCATAATTCAATAAATAATTTGGTGTTATATTGTTACCCTTGTATGTAAGTTCTCTCTATCCACTCAAACTTATGTTAGCAAGACCCAAATAAATAAATAAAACCTTGAGTCTTCTATCAAGTATGCGAGTTCTAATATAATCCACCATTTTCATAGTAAGCAGTCAACAGCTCACTTGTTCTCCACGCTTTCTTTCCTCATTAGTTTTAATTACTCTTTTTTAATTGCTGGGAAGAGAGTAGGGTTGGAGAGACTTAATTGCTCGGCTAATGGCAAATGCATCACATACAAAATACATATTTCTCACCAACAATTTGAGCATCAACCACATTTTTTAAAAGCGGATTTGTGCATACATTGATTTCATTTTCTCAAAAAGTAATCCCAAAACAGGCAAAAACAACATGAGATGTAATGAAGCTAACAAGCCATCTAATTCCTTTAAGCTAGACTATAAACTAGGATATTTATTGCATCAGATTTGATCGCATTTGCTTATGATATCTTAAGCAATCAATTAAACAATAGAACCATCTAGACTGACTGAAACAAATATTTTTTTTTCTTGTTAAAGACATTAAGTTAAATAAAACAAGGACGAGAAAAGAGAGAGATGCTCACATGTTTCTTGCGGCCATAGCCCTCGTCTTCATCATCACGCCTTTCATAGCTGGGCTTCCTGTATTCCTCCTCCTCGGACTTCCCATAGCCGGTCTTCTCCTCTCCATACTCAGTCCTCTCTGACCTCCCGCCATACCCATAGCCCCCACCACCTTCCTCTTCCCCGTAGCTAGTCTTCCTTCCATACCCACCCGATCCGTACTCTTCAGACTCGGTCTTCCGCACGTAGCCGGACCCATATTCAGAACTTGGCTCCTCGTACTCACTCTTCTTTCCATAACCCCCAGATTCAGTATATTCCGACCCGGGTCTTCTATTGTACCCGGATCCGTACTCTGAAGGGGGTTCCTCATATTCACTCTTTCGCCCATACCCGGATCCGTATTCAGAAGTGGGTTCCTCGTTCTGCGGTTTCCGCCCATAGCCGGATCCGTATTCAGAAGGGGGTTCCTCGTATTGCGGTTTCCTCCCATGCTCGGATCCGTATTCAGAACTGGGTTCCTCGAACTGTGGTTTCCGTCCATAACCGGATCCGTATCCAGGACTGGGTTGCTCGTACTGTGGCTTCCGCCCAATCCCGGATTCATACTCCGAAGACGGTTCCTGGTACTCTGGTTTCCGACCATACTCCGACCCAGGCCTCTCATAACCAGAATCATGTTCGGGTCTTCCAGATCCGAACCCTCCAGGTGGACCACCACCATACTCACTCTCTACACTAGGCTGAAACCCATAATTAGGCTTGGGACTATCATGCCCATATCCCTCCTCCGGCGGTGGTGTTTCCCCATAAGAAGGCGGTCCTGGTCGGGGCTTACGACGTACATAACTCTTGTACTCGTTATCCAAAGCCTCATCAGCATAGGCAGATGGTTCAGCATAGGAGGTGAACTGGGGACGATCATAGTCAAACTCGTCGGAACCAGAGGTGGTGGGATAGCATGTCTCCTCCGACGGTGGAAGTGGGCGGCCGTAAGTCAATGCGATGTCGTATCCTCCACCGTACGGGGTGGGATCCAACTCGTCGAAGTCGTCAACATCATCGTCGGCGTGGAGGTGTCCCTTCGGAAAGTAAGACATGGTTGATTGATTAGTATTTCTTGATCTCGTGGCGTTTATGGATTGATTTGTGATTTGAGTGTTATTTGTAGCGTGTGCACTGGATTATTTCACTTTGATTTTACGAGAATGCCCTTGAATTGATGGAAATTCGATTCGAGGTAACTAAGGACAGGTGGAAGTAATTAATGATCAATAATTATTGCTCGATGAAATGAGTGCACTTAAAATGATACAAATAGATATTTATATAAGGCTCATTTGAGTCTCATTCATTGATGGAGATTCAATTCGAGGTAATCAATGATCAATAATTATTGCTTGATGAAGTGAGTGCACCTAAAATGATACAAATAGACATTTATTTAAGGCTCATTTGAGTCTCATTCATTGATGGAGATTCGATTCGATTCGAGGTAACTAAGGATAGGTGGAAGTGCTTAATGATCAATAATTATTGCTTGATGAAGTGAGTGTACCAAAAATGATACAAATAGATAATTATTTAGACCTCATTTGAGTCTCATTCTACTATAATAAAAAATAAAAGAAAAATTCAATTTTGGATCACTGTAAATGTAACAGTAATCTAATGAGATATTACTGTTCATTTTTCCAAATTTCACTCCTCTAGTCCTCCAATTTTCACTACTATGTAAAAAAAAAGGCATTTTTCACTACTTCTATATATTTTATCTTTCTATTTTGAAGAATTTGATTTTTTATCTTGAAAATTGGTTCCATGCATCTTAACTTAAATTTAAAAAAAAAATCTTCGCGCGTACGGAGACATCGTGTCAGCGCATCGCGGACACGATGTCTCAAAGCTGCGCGGAGACACAGATACTGTGTCTTCACGCGCACGAAGACTTTTTATTTATTTTTATTTTTTATTTTACAGTGCCTCTTCGATCCTCTTTTATTTTTTCTCTCCAAAACCCTTTTTCCTTTCCCCTTTTACTCCATCCTCTTATACTCCCAATTTCCTTTCCCTCTTCTGTTTCCCTTCATTCCACTTCTCCCTTCTCCTCTTCGCAATTTCCATCTTCTTCCTCTCTTATTTCAATTTTGAAATCTTTACTTAACCCTCCGGAAAATTTTGAAAATCTGCAAAAATCGTGACCACCATTTTCATGTTGTTCACAAATTGAATGTCGAGGCAATGGATTTCATCGTACTATAGTTTCGGATTCGAAGAAGATGAAGAGGAAGTGAAACTATATAGATTATGATTCGAACAACAACAGTATGAACAAAGGGTACATAGTGGTTACATTAAACATCAATTTTCTTTATTCAAAATTTGGGGGTTTTAAATCAATAGTTTTATACTTTAATTGTGTCTTTGTGATTTTTTTGCTTTATTGATTCGGTTTTTGGATTTGATTTCTGAATCAGTGTCATTTCAAAGATTCTTAAATCACACTAATTTCTTCTTCGAGTAGTCGATGTTGAACATAGTTTCCACGTTTACTATTTTTATCTATTGCTTTTGAATAAAAAATTGTTATCGAGAGCTGTGCTTTGTTGGATTCTTCCATTTGCTTATGAATAATGAATAAGTTACTTTGGTTTTCATCTTATGATCTTCACGATTGAGATTTTTTTGTTCATATTTTGTAATTAATTGATGATTGTGGGTTTTTAGTCAAGAATGCTTTTTGGGTTTTACTGTTGAGAGTCATCGACCGACGACTAGAGTGTTCGGTAGATACTAGCTATGTCAACAAATCGAGCCGAGCCCGAGTCAAAAAAAAAAGCTCGGGCTCGGCTCGAGCTTTTTTAAGCCGGGCTTTTTTGGCTCGAGCCGAGCCGAGCAAAGCCCGGTAGAGAAAAAAGGGGCTTGGCCCGAACTTTGGCCAGAGCCTTAGTGTTCTTCAATCACACTAATTTCTTCTTTGAGTTGTCGAGGTTGAACATAGTTGCCACGTTTACGATCTTTATCTGTTGCTTTTGAATAAAAAATTGTTATTGAGAGCTGTGCTTGTGTTGGATTCTTCCATTTATTCTTGAATAATGAATAACTTGCTTCGATTTTCATCTCATGGGCTCTACGATTGAGTTTTTTTTTTTCATCTTTTGTAATTAATTGTTGATTGTGGGTTTTTAGTCAAGAATGCTTGTTGGGTTTTACCGTTGAGAACCATCGACTTGCGACTAGAGTGCTTGGCGAATACTGGCGAAGAATCTCCATGGACGTCCCGTCCCAGGTGCTCCACTTGCTTGTTTTTCTTCTTAAATATGTTTAGCTTCAATTTTTTCTTGTAAATATTTAATTTGTAAGTGAAAAGGGTTTGACCACTTTTACAATTTTTCCTAGACAGCTAAAAGTGTTCTTGTAGCACTAGAAATTTGAAAAATGGTTATGCGTGTTAGGTATATAAGAGTTGAAATTTATGATATGTGAGCGAGGATTCAGAAGTTTTAGAAATGTTTAAATGTGGGCCGAGAAATTGAAATTAAGATTTTTGGTATTACATATATTTTGTGGAAAATGTTTTATGAGAAAAAAATGATGGAATATGAGGTTTATGCGAAAACTTTGCATCAATATAGGGGAATTTGTAAGTGAAAATAGGTTTGACTGATTTTCACGTCGTTTTTTTTTCGAATTTGTGAATGTTCTTGCAGCATTAGATATTGGGAATCCAGTCATTCATGTGAGTGTTTAGGTGTTGAAATTGATATTTGAGGGTTGGGGTTTAGGCGTTTCAGAGATGTTGGCACGTGGGCAGATAATCTAAAATTTTGACTCTTTTAGTGCTTATGTTTACATATTTTTTATGAAATTGTGGTTGTATGTGAAACATTAGTGGAATTGGAGGTTTATACGAAATTCAGCCATTATAGGTTTTTGAAAATGTTAAAAATGTGGGCATGGGTTTTATAAATGTTAAATGTGTGGGGAGAAAATGAAATTATGATTCTTTTGGTGCATGAAAATGAAATTATGACTCATTCGGTGCATATTTTTACATATTTTGAATTTTTTGGCTATTGTGGTTGTATGTGAAACATTAACGAAATTGGAGTTTATATTGGAATTGTGTCTTAATATAGGGGAATCTGAATGATCTAAACGACATTTTGAAAATTATGATTTTTTTTTTTTTTTTTTGAAAGGATCTTGAGTTGGGTTGTTAAACTAGAACTTTTATATTTTTGTCAAAGTTAGTATTTTCTTGAGTTGGATATATTTGTCTTTCCATGTCTTATGCTAACCTCTGACGCGATAAATTTTACTATGTTTTAAAATATTATACTTATTTCTCTTTTGTTTTTTGTGGGAGTTGGGGGTGGTGGTATATGGATTACGAGCACAAAATTTAGATATTATAAAATTGGGTATGTCTTCGTACATGCATATGCTTTCAGCCTGGCTCAAACCTGTATCTACTATTAAGTAATATTGGGGGTGGCGTTAATTATTACTCAGTGTTGAGAGAAGCTTATAGTGGCTAATGGCTCCTTGAGATGCAATTACTATTTAAGATTCTTTATCATAATGAGATGAACAAACAATTTCATTGCCCTTGTTTATGGGATAGAAATAGCTATTTGAGGGTCATAATACGAACTGGATTCATTAGAAAATTGTAAGGAGAATGACAAGACAGTTGCATCTGGTTTTGCTTTGTTTTTTTACCTTCCATCTGCTTTTAAATTATTGGACGCACTTCATAATCTAGACATTTGTGAATTTTGTTATGTGCATCCTAAGTTTATATTTTTCTTACTTTCCGTCAACTCTTAAATGAATGGACGCTTTTCAGAAAATCTAGACACCTGCAAATTTTTTATGTGCATGCTAATCTTTTTTATTATTATTATTATTATTATTATTCTAAGACTTGGGGTAGTGCTTAATAGAAGTAACAAGTGATGATTGAAAAATTCTTAAATCGACTTAAATTTGTCTCTAAATTATTATACTATAAGGAATGTTTTATCCCCACGTGTATGTTTGAGTGCTTCCTGAATAAGTTCTACTATTCAAGAGTAAGTGACACTCTTGTTTTTCCAGAATGCAATCAATACGAGGGAATCAATTGTCTCATATCCATCAGCATTGATGCACGCTGGTCAGAATACGATTTCAGTGGAGGACATGCAAAATGTAATTCATAGTCAGCAAGCAGAATATATAGTCAACTACTCTAAGATTGTCCTTACTTTCCCAAATACCAGTTGGCTTTTGGGTGAAGATATTAATAAAATTATGCAGTCTGTATCATTTAACCATCTCCAATTTACTATTTATTAGGAGTTTCTTTTGGTTGTTTGATTTGTATCAAAAGATCGAGAAATTGCAACCTGGATGGGAGATGGATCAACTGAGGTATGTCGATTTCATAGTTGTTCCATTTGAGGCTTATATGTTCTTTCAGGTTAGCTTTGTTTAATTTTTCCAATTCATTCGTTCAGGTGTCCATTTCTCGTGATTTCAACTTCGAATCTTTGGGCATAACTGAGGTATGCTAATTTCATAGTTGTTTCATTTTTCATGGTCCTTTCATTTTAGTATTATATGTTCTTTTTAATTTAGTTTTTACAAATAATTTGTTAATATGTCGATTTCTGGTGATTTGAGCTTCAACTTTTGTATATTTTGAACTCATTTTTTTTTACTGTTTCAGTGTAGAATTTTATAATTTAATTATGCTCGAATTTTTATTTTTTGTTTACTAATTGTTAGAACTTGTGATTTTAGTCATGTGAAATATGACAAAGAGTTGGAGATGATTGGAAGGAAATTGAAAAAGAACAATGTTGCTCTTGATGTTGTTGACTTTGGTGGGGAAGATTAGGAAAAGCCCAAGAAACTCGAGGCACTGGTTGCTGTTGTAAATAATAATGATAGAAGTCATGTTATGCATGCTCCTCCTGGTCCAAGTGTTCTTTTTGATGTGCTTATCAAATTGTAAGGTACTTTTCCAGTTCGTATGCTTTTCCCTAGAATATGGTCCTATATCTTATTTTGAACAATTACTTATTTTGCATAATTCGGTATGTTCATTACAAGAATTGAATCCAATGCTTTTACAGTGGAGCGAACATTGACTGATAACCAAATAGATGAATTTGAGGACATGCTATGTGTGTTGACTTTTATTGAAACAACCATTTTTTCTTTCATTTCTTCTTATCCTGTGAAGTTTAAGACCTCTATCTTGATATAGTATATAAATATGTCTTTTAACACTTTGATTTTATGAAAGAAACGCCCTTCTAATTATTTATTACTACTGCCTTGATTAGGAAAAAATGATCCAGTTCTAAATTTTTATAGAGACATTTAATTTTTCTGCTTCCAACAATTAAATGATCAAGCATTTAGTTGTTTGATTCATTCACTTCCAAAGAATTAGATTTATACATTTGTTAACATTTGATTTGTTTCATTCTTTAGTGGCATTTGTCCAATTCCTAAGAATTGAGAGTTGATAGTTTTTTATTTTTGGGTGATGGTACGAAATATACGCGAATAGAATATGTTTTTTGCCAACTAGAAAAAACTTACTAGATATGTTTTACATTTTTTTTTGAAGGGTTAGGTAGGTGTTTTACTTGATTTAATGCAATTATTCCAATTTTTATTGTATACAAAGATCCCAACGTTTATAAACAACCAAGATAAGAAGCAGAAATGACACTGCAAGAATTATCCATTCTGTCTTAGTATACACATGTAAGTTCCATCATAACTTGTTGATTTTATTTTATAAATGCTGCATGATATCCTTTTACAACTTCTCTAATATACATTTTCATTTTTCGATGCATACTTTATTATTTAATAAATCAAATATGTCTTACTCCTATAAACCTGCAATCTTTATGTATGTCAAACGTTTCTATTATCATGTATTGTCATGTTCTACATACGCGTGATGTTTTCAATTTTATTTTTGGTGAGTTTCTCTGTGCAGTAATATCAGCTTTTAAAATAATCATCTTGTTTGACGGAGCATTAGCAAGCCAATAATACACTCCTAAGACTCTACACCAATAAAAACACAACAAATGCAAAATTCGTACAACGTACGTGTCAATGACTAGCTTTTATTATTAAAAAAAAATACATAATTGAATAGTGTATTAATAAGAATATATTGTTAAAAAATAAAAATAAAAATCATATTTGCGTGTACTATTATTTCATTGAAAAATATATGGTTGAAATGAGATCAAAACGCTATTCAAAAACACATTTTTTTTTTCAAAAAATAGCACTCAAACAAGGACTTAGTATGCCCATATTTGATAAGAATTAATATCAAGTTTTTAATTTAAAAGTTAAATTAATAATTACTTTCAAAAATATATTTTATGGAATTCACAACTTTTTAATCATATATTTCATAAAATTTAATTAAAATCTATTAAAAGTCTAATTTTAATTCTTATCTCAAAGAAGGGTTACATTTGTTAGTAAATCGACTTTTCTAACATGCAGTGGTGGTAGATCGTGCCTCATGGGTGTTGATAACGTGTTGGAGATGTGATTTTTGACTTTTCATAAAAAAAGTTTGTCTAAATATTTAGAAAAAATTAAGATTAGACTTCGTAACATTTCATCTAATGTGCATGTGGCTTTCTAACCATTGAAAGTAAGGTTTCAATTCCTTGACTTATCTATCTCTTTTACTTTGAGTCGTTACGTGACGAAAATTTTATTATTAAAAGGTTCATTTTAATTAAAATGACGATTATATTCTTACTCTAAAGTAAGTTAAAATTATAAAAAAAAAAAAAGTAATAGAAAATAACAAAACAAGCTGCGACATCCTAAGAACCACCATCCAAATTGAAACCACTCCACTCATTACGATTCTATAGCTTTATACTTAGTTTTCTGCACTTTATTTTCTGGTATTTAAGTTAATATGTGGCTAGTAGATAGACAATGGTTGATTTAAACTTATGTTGCTCATGTAATTAAGCGTGGAATGAATTATTTTCTCAAAATTTGGGAGGTTTATTGATTTCTCGAATTACAGTATCCTAAGGTCCAAATTTCTTCGACTTGATCACCTATTCATCTCTTTTCTTTTTATACCTTCCATTTTTAAATGCGAACAAATCATGCTCGTATCACAAATTACAAATCTCTTAAACTGGATATAACATACGTTAGAAGCGATGAAATGTTGAACATAATGAAGAGGAACTGATTTTGGATTTATTCTATATATACAAATATATATATATATAAGCCATTTAATTAATAATTTTATTTTATAGCAATAAAATAAATTATTTTTATTAGGTGGGAGCCCAAAGTCACAAAGTCATATAGGTTGGGTTTCTGGAACCTCACTTTCAAATGTTGAGTAACTGCATCCGCGCTACTTGAAAGGTTGGAAACTCGGACCTAATTTTTCGAAATATTTTTCTTTTTCTGAACCGGTCTAAATAAAATAAATACTATGCAAAATGGTTAACGTTAAGAAGCTTGTTGGCACGTGAATTTAATGTCAACTACTTCAAGCGTAATTGGTGCACCTATTTTCAATTGATTGAAAATTGTTAATTTAATCAATTAAATACAGTGGGTATGATTCTTACATAAATTGATGCTTAGTATCGCTCTAGTCGAATAGCATTACTCAATTAAAATAACGTATTTTCCATATACATTTTTACAATTCATAGTGAAAAATGTATTATAATGCATTTCGAAAAAGTTTTCAATAAACCTTTCGAACTGCTGCTTAATTCACGAACATTCAAGGGACAACTTGACGAACTGAAACATTTTAGTAGACGGAGAAAAAGAAAGCAAAAGTGATTCTCGTAATAGCGAAGAACAAAATGAGAGCAACCTAAACTATGAAAATGGATTATGGAAGAGCAATACAAGCGTTGTGCTGTTAGACGAAACAACACGAATACTATATCCTAGATGACGAAAATCCAGTAGTCGAAAATATCACTAACTTACGCTCTGACCTGAGTAGCGTGGTACATATGGAATCCCCGCGTGAATAAGCAAAAATCACCTTGCAAGTTCAATACTTCTTGGTGTTTGATAGCGAAGTAGTACGATGAGGGAAGGGTAAAAAGAAACCCCGTGCCCTTCCTCAACTCTGGGTGCCTAGATATCTACCTTAAGCCTTTTCTTGTTGGAATCTCGTCATTTTTAGGCTATTCCATTCTAACACGCTACTAAATGGATTGATCTTATCAATGTTAGTAATTAAATCCATATTTTGTTTGGATTAAAATTCAATTACAATCTCAAGTCAAAGTCAATAATTAATTTTAATCATACGTTTCATCAACTTTTATCAAAATGTATTGAAAATCTGATTTTTATCTCAACCAAATAAGAGCTAAGTTTTTATTTGGAAATCGATCAATTAAATTAAATAAATATCTTTTTTTATCCACAAAATATAGACCAATGTCTTACAATAGCTTCCCACATCTACAAATTCGCAGAATTATCTTTCCAACCTTTGCACCCACACAAGCGTCGTGTGAAAACTTCAAGTTCACGCTTTTGGTTTAAAATAAAGAGATAATTCCAAAACCCAAACACACGACAATTCCCCTATTCAAGCTTGTAAAAAAGCGACTTTTTCAAGGCAGCGAGATTCCACAAACGCTTTTAGTTCAGAGAAACATTCAGGAGCAAATCCACTGTGAAGACAGCAAAGAGTGTAACGATCAACTTCTACTTCATCGTCTTGGCCAAGGTTCGATTCAATCTTCCACTTCAATTACGGTTTTAAATCTTAATTCCTCTTCACCAAAGTAATACTGAGAGTTTATTTATGTTACATCCGTGGTGACATGTGCTGCCGCATTTTTTATCTTTTATTTTTTCTTTAACTTCACGAAACCCAAGTCTTGACTAATTTAGCGGTGGAAATGAATACGTGTTTTTACATATTCTACTGCTGGGTTGGATATGAAAGCCACCCGAGGATACTGAAGAAGGAAAGCATATTGATATTATTGATTTGTTAGTCTCTGTTTTTTTCTTTTTAATTTATGGACTGAACAACTTTAACCTTTCTTTCTAATTTCTTTTGTGGTTTTTTAAAGCTTCTGATGCTACTTTTTTTTTTTGCAGCTGATGTTTCAATGGATTATTAATTTTGAAAGTCAGTTTTTGCTCCGAATGGACATTTGAGTTAATGGTAGTTCTCGAAGTTTAGAATTTTAAGAGGTTTTTTGAGATTCTGGAGGAATGATTCTATCTGCGCTTTTAACTTCAGTGGGAATCAATGTTGCCCTCTGCTTGCTGTTTTTGTCTCTGTATTCTATACTGAAAAGAAAGCAAAGATATGCCAATATTTATTTACCACGCTTGGTTTCTGAGGGGATATCCCACCTGGGAGATGGGTATAGCTTTGAAAGGATATTGCCCTCTATCAATTGGGTGAAATGGGCATGGCAGCCCTCAGAAGAGGAACTTTTGGCAAATTCAGGATTTGACGCTGTGGTCTTTATGCGCATTATTACCCTTGGGTTAGTAAAAAATAAATTTTTTCTAATCTATCATTAATTTATGTGAAGGTATGAATATGTGTGTGCTTACAGGCCTTTTAATTGCTGATGAACGAGTGCATATCTTGGGAATCGTAATTTTGACCTTTTATTTTTAAATAGACTTGTTCAAGTAGTCCCTTAGAAGAAAAAAGGAATGAAAATTACCAACATTGATAAAGTAAGTAAAGTTATTTAATATCCGGAGAAAGAATTAGCATCGCATGCGCACATATTTTGTGAATTGAACATGTCAAGTGTTATTGGCCACGGTATCCCTTTGAATCATATAATATGGTTTGGAAAACACCAAAGAAAACCTTTCCTTTGTTTGATTTTGAAAGAAAAAATGATGCAAATACTTATGCATAGGATGCGTTTCTTAATTTACATATCCCTTTCTATTTATTTCCCATGATATTCAACTATTTAAAAAAATTAGATTTGATTTTTGTTCTGCCATAAAAGAAAAGGCGAGGAATATTATTTTCCGCTGTATTCTTCTTTCCATTACGAGTCTCAAGATCTAAATGGAGTCTTAGGATTCTAGTGTAGTTGGTGATGCGTGGTGAGTATTTAGCCAGATGCCAACTGGTTAAATTAAACACTTCATAGAATGCCTCAATTCACGATCCACAAGCACTGTTTGTGGATTAAGCCCCATTTCTATAAAGTGATTATTTTCCACGATGTTGTGACAAGTTTCAACTCTTAATGCATTTTCTTATTTTCTGTATCGTATATTATCTAGCCTATAATGGATTTTTTTTTTCCCTGTATTTTTACAGTTTGAAAGTATTTGGAGTTGCTGCTATAATCGGGATTTGCGTCCTCCTTCCATTCAATTATATGGGGAATCAGCTAAATATTGACTTTACAGATTTGCCAAACAAGTCTCTGGAGTCATTCAGTATCTCGAATGTTGATGATGGATCAAACAGGTGACATCTACATGGCATAATAAACTCAAATTTTGTTTTCTGGTACTGAACTAATGTCATTAGTTACATCCAAGGTTACCTCAAAGGATGGCAACCATATTATCGACCTTTTTTTGTTGCTCCACTTGCTAGCCTATTTCCTTCACTTTCTATTATTGAAATGTCTATCCAACTTTAAATACTGACTTCATTATCATTCCTGTTTTAGTTTTTGATGTGGGTACCAATTATAATGGATCCACTCAATGCTTTGCATCTTTCTATTTAGGTTAAGAAGTGACAATCTCTCTTTTTTTCTTTTTTTTAATCTTTGTTTCAAAGGTTATGGGTACACTTCTGTGCTGTTTATGTTTTCACTGCCGTAGTCTGCTATTATCTTTACTCTGTAAGTATATTGTGTGTGCCTACCTTTTTCCTGGTTTATTTATTTTCACTTTTGTGAAGTTTGAAAAACTAACCTGTTGGTGAGTTACTGTTTTTCTGCAGGAGTATGATTACATTTCATGTAAAAGGATTGGTTATTTCTATTCATCAAAACCTCAGCCGCACCAGTTCACTGTTTTAGTTAGAAGTATACCCAAGTCTTCTGGGAGTAGCTTCAGTGAAAGTGTCGAGAGCTTTTTCACCGAATATTATTCTTCTACCTATCTTTCCCATTCTATGGTTCGTCGGTCAAGCAAACTAAAAGGGCTCATTGTAAGCATTACACGAAGTTAACATATTAATCAAAAATGTTCTGGAAGATGATAGGTTTACTGTTCTTCCATTTTTCTTTTTTAATTTTTCTCTTTTTACTTGCACTAAATTTATGTTCCGCACATTTATTTATTTGGAAGACAAATGATACTTTCTTGGTGGACAAAATCTCTGTTGACATATCTGTTTCCATATTAATTGCAGTTTGTGGCATGCATTTTTTTTATATATAAAATTTAGAGTGTAAAAGAACACAGTTATGCTATTGATGCCATAAAATTTATGTGGTTTTTGTGCCTTGAAACTTGTAAGGAAAGTGATATTGGGAATGATGAAATCAAAAACATGGTTGTCATCTATATTTTATTGTTCAGGACTTCAATACAAAGTTTTCATGCACCCAACTAGTTTCATCACAGGCCAAGCTTTCAATCATCGAGATGTTCAAAGAGAAGCCCAGAATATTAAGATTAATTAATATAGTTAGACCAATCAACAGTGAGAATTATGAGAATTAATAAAGATTAGGTAATTATTTGGGAATGTTTTTCACTTGGGCCTCTATTTATCTTCATATTGCATCTGTTTATTTGCTTTATCCCTTGAACTGCTCGTAAATCACAATGCATAAGTACATGTTAATTTGTAGAACTAAGGCCTTCCAAATTGCTTCATTTGGAAGATATAGAAAGTTTAGGATGTACTCGAGTGGTGTAGTAGCTGATAGGTTATTCGTCTAATCGTTATCATGCATAATGGTCAAAGCTATTGTTATGACTATATGATGCTTTTGCATTGGATTAAAGTATGAACATTTTTAATGGATCATAAATTCGTTTTCCAGATTGAGAGCTAATCTTGGAAAGACATTAGATATGGTATGGTGTCTGTTTTAAATATTTCTGAAATCAATTGTTCTAAGTGCTTTCATGCTAAACAATGGCACGTCTAGAAAAATTTCTTTTGAAAGTCAGCCTGTGGAAGTACTTCATTCAGACATTTGAGACTTTTTGAAGGAGTATGTAACTTTCTTCTCCTTAATTGGCACCATGGAATGAATATTAACCTTCCTTTAATAATTATTTATGCGCACTGCAGATTTTTGTTCCTATATTGAAGAGAATCCAGATTTAGACGCCAGACTTACAGATTTTGCTTAAATTCTGCGACCATAGTAGACAGTATTTTTTTATTGCATTTGACTTCTGATATGTGTTATGGCATTCCTTCTAGAATAATGCAGATAAGTTGTATAGAAGGCTTGTTCACTTGAAATCTAAAAATGATACTCAACAAAGATTTGGTCGAGCTGGTTTTATGGGACTTTTTGGGAAGAGAGTTGATCTTCTTGATAGCTGTGAGAAGAAGCTAGAAGATATGGAAGACAATGTGAGGACAGAACGATCTACAATTGCAGGAAAGGTAATTATGAATATGATGCAATTATGTTAATGATTGCATTTTAGTAAGCTAAAAAAGGCAACTATACAAATATATGACTAATCAATTTCCATGGATCTGGGAATTCAATGCCATAGATTTGGGAATCACAGAACTATAACAGCAAATTTCCTTCTCTGAAGTTGACTTTCTGCATGCTGCTCCTGAAGCTGGGTTAAAGATATCTATCAAACCTGGCCTGCTTGCCAAGGAATGAAAAGCTTGCTTTGGTAGTCCCTAATTAAGTATGACTTTGGCTTTTAAGTGTTTCTTGAAGAGACAAATGGGGGCATGTATCAAACCATTCTCTTACTTCTCCTCCATAAAGTGCCTATCAATCTCTACGATTGTCTTTGATGGGATTATGCACAACAAGAATAGCTGCTTTATAACTCAATAGAGCTTCAAAGGATCATCAATAGCCACCTTTAATCTGATAATCGAGATCTAAGCCACATAACACTCATATTCCTTGTCTCATAGTCCTGAATTTTGCTTTTGCACTATATCCGGCAACCACCAATGGAATTGCAATACCAAAGTTTATTTTTTGTCAATATATGCCAGCCCCGTCTGCATCACAATTTGCTTCCACACTTAAGGTCATCATTCTTTGAGAACATTGAACCTTTACATGGAGTACTTTTTTACATATCTCAAAATCTTCATTACTGCATCCATATGCTCTTCACTAGGAGATTGCATAAACTAACTAATGAAACTTATTTCAAAGGCTGGCGTGGTGTGAGAAAAGTGAATTAGCTTGCCCACTTGCTTTTGATATCTTTCCTCGTCAACTATCTTCTTTTCTAATGTTGCCCCAAGTTTTTTTGTGAATCTTTTAAGTTGATATCTTTCCATTTTTCAGTGCTCAGCTGCCACTTGAGTCCTACTGATGTAGAACGTAACAATTTGGCAACGAACAATTGAAGAAGAAAAGGAAAGAGAAAGAAAAAGAAAAAGGAATTTCAAGAAGAAGAATTTAGGGCAAGAGAAAATCAATTTATTTCATAAATTCAAAGGTACTTATTACAATGAATAAGCCCCTCTTTATTGGACAAATAAGCTAAATCAAAAGAACTTCTAATAAACTAGAACTTTATCAAAATATACAAACTAATCTAATCCAACAAACATAATCCCATCTAAATTTTATCTTATCTTCGGTTGCCATCACCCACGTCCACCATTATTTGAAGTCTTACTTCCTTTATCCTAGTTCTGAATTGATGGGCTTTAAGTTGAATGAGAAGGGTGTCTTGTCACCTCTGGAAGTCACATTCCACATCCATCCATATTGAATAAGAACAAATTTCACTCTTTCATCCCTAGGAAGGAATAGGGTCATAATGCTCCAGAAACTCTTTGGCTCTGATACACATTAAAACCTGTTTTTGCCTTGCTCCCTTTTTTAGTGTTATCAAAGCATCAAACTAAAATGGATATCTATGCTAGAAAAAATGGCTAAAAATGGTAATTGTACGAATATACCCAATCAAATTCCATATATATCAAAATCAAATCCTATGGATTCGGGAATCAAATCTCAGAACTAAGTATACCTCTTGACTGATGAGTCATCAAATAATCATTTGCCTGCGTGAAGAAATTTGCTTGAATTCTGAAAATTTCAAACTATAGCGCAATAAACTAAACGATGCTATATCTGTTGTATTTTTTCCCCAATGATAGAAGTTGGTGCTGGTTAATTTGTATAGATGATAAAATCACATGCTGACATCTAGGATTTTTAGCATTTTTTCCCCAATGATAGAAGTTGGTGCTGGTTAATTTGTATAGATGATAAAATCACATGCTGACATCTAGGATTTTTAGCACACCAAAAGCTTTTGAGCCACTCCATGTTCTGGGCTGTGTAGGTTTTCTTGAAATTATGATTGAGTATATTTATAACTAAGAGTTCACTTAAATCTGCATGTCTAAAGTTTATATTATTTTATAGTTCTTGCTCAACTATATTGATTTTTCAAAGTCAGCTAACTCTATTACCGTGAAGAGGTCTCACTTGCAAGCATTCTTCTTCATAGTGCCTGGTCTTATGGATTCAATTCATATTTATCTTTCCAAATTATGTTTTTAGACAGTGTCTCATATACTATTATCCAATTCTGTCTTTTCATAGGAAGTTCCAGCTGCTTTTGTGTCCTTCAAGTCTCGCTTTAGTGCTGCAATAGCTACACACATTCGACAAGGGGTGAAGCCTACAGAATGGATTACTGAACCAGCTCCTGATCCACAGGATGTCTATTGGCCCTTCTTTTCTGCATCATTTTTGAAAAAATGGATGTGCAACCTTGCAGTTATTGTTGCATGTGTTCTTATTACTATTCTATTCCTTATACCTGTTATCATAGTGCAAGGTCTTACTCATTTGGAACAGTTGGAGATCTGGTTCCCTTTTCTTAAAGGCATACTTAGTATGTAAGTTGTCGTGTTTCAGTTTTTGTGCTCCACCAACACAGTTAAAATGCCTAGTACTTCTTATTTCTGAAAATAATATACAGAAATATGACTCGCATTCCTATATGAGTCTGTTCACACACACACACACACACATATATACTTAAGTTTCTACTTTATGCAATGTCCACGCATTGTGATGTAACGAGGGCATCTGATCTCATAGTAATATAAGGTTTCTTGTGTGTGCAGAAAAATTATCAGCCAAGTAATTACAGGATATCTTCCTAGTCTCATTCTTGAGATGTTTTTATCTTTTGTGCCGCCTGTCATGCTTGTGTTATCCTCCATACAAGGGTATATTGCCCTCAGTCAGATTGAGAAAAGTGCATGCATTAAAGTTCTGTGGTTCTTCATATGGAACATCTTCTTTGCAAATGTACTGTCAGGATCAGCTCTCTACCGGGTTGAAGTCTTTCTTGAGCCCAAAAGAATTCCTGAAATATTAGCTGTAGCTGTTCCTGGACAGGTATGTGCATTCAACAATGACTACAAAAACATGATTGAGGAATTATTTCTTAGCTTATATGATGCCTTCATTTTTCAACTCATATAATGTATCTGGTCTTAAAATCATGATTGATTAAGTACACTTTTGAAATGCAATGTTACGAGCTGAGTCACATCTGTGGAGATGTCTCTGTCAAGGTCATTAGTAGCTGAACTTTAAGCTTTGACTAAAAGTATACCTTTATGGTTTCTGTTGAAAATAAGAATCATTGAGGTACTAAGGCAAAGAAACTAGATAATCATCCTGGCTTTGATCATTGCTCTATGTGAAGAATATACCATTAAAATGTATGGTGTAGAAGTAGATTTAGTACTGTAGTATTTTTGTATATGCACACGATTTCAGTTTTAGACTGAGTATTTGAGTAATTTAGAAAAGCTTCAAATAACTTGACCTGTTATCTTGATTGGGAAGATTGAATTACTTTTTGTACTGTTTTATAGAAACAGAGGAATAACTATTATGCCGAAAAGAATTTAAGAATGTAGAGAAAAAAGCTGGCCTTTGGGGAGTAAGAAAGATCAGCAATGGATTCTTA
Organism: Fraxinus quadrangulata; assembly: GCA_903798255.1. Classification (NCBI taxonomy): domain Eukaryota; kingdom Viridiplantae; phylum Streptophyta; class Magnoliopsida; order Lamiales; family Oleaceae; genus Fraxinus; species Fraxinus quadrangulata. The sequence continues at coordinate 28,608 of CAIGRB010098155.1, read as the reverse complement.
AGTGCAGATTCTCTTTCCAATTTCCTAATGAATCAGGAAAGAGTAACTATGTATAGAACATCTGTGTATAATATAATAAATTGTGAGATTCTACAATAAATGCTTCTGGTATGATGAAGCTCTGTTGTGTTTGTAAACTGCTTTGAGCACATGCGATGATTTTTAATGTGTGCTTCTTTCTAGAATACTATTGAAAATATAGCTGGGCATGTTTACTGTGATTGGCAAATGATGATAAATACAGTGGTGGTCACTTGTGCTTTGATCTTAGAGACCATTACTTGTACGGTCACCTTTCCACCACGTTGTTATTTGAATGCAGTAAATTTTTACTTGTATAAATCTTTATTTGATTGTTGGCTTTTGTCTTGCCAATGACGTGATGACTTCTTTCACGTTTCGATATATATATATGCCAGTTTGGCCCTCTAGCTTCATTACAAAGTATTATCATTAGATTTTATTCTTTTAATGATTCAACCTGTTAAGAGAGCATAAGAGCGATATATAATTATTTTGTTGTTATTTTTTGAAACTATTATTTGTTATTATTGTTTTATGGTTGTTAAAATGTGATTCTAGGAAGGTTGGTATTTTAGTTTCGAATATTAACTCATTTGTACGCATTTCTTTAAGAAACTAATTTTATTCTGTTTTTGTTGTAGGCATCATTCTTCATTGCATATGTTGTAACATCAGGATGGACCAAAACCGTATCTAAAGAACTTTTTCAGCTGAAGTCCGCTGTGTGGATTTCCCTAAAAAGTATATTTTGTGTGAGTTCTGATGAGGAATTTGAGGTTCCTTCATTTCCTTACCACAGTGAGATTCCCAGGATTCTCTTTTTCAGCCTTCTTGGTGTAACATACTTCTTCCTTGCACCCCTAATGTTGCCATTTCTATTGGGTTACTATTGCTTGGGATACATCATCTATCGTAACCAGGTTAGAAGATCATATTTCTGTTTGTTCTTTCAAACTTAAAACTATAGCACTTTGTATCTGCATGAATAGGTCAAGAGAAAATGATTTACTTCCTGTGTCACTTAACCTAGGATGCAGCAAGTACATTTTAGCTTTTTAAAGATGTCTGGTGTTGAAAAATAAGTTCAAGAAAACGTAAAATTACAAAAATAAAAAAATAATTAAAAAAATTATTTAAAAACTCATCCCTGACTAAATAAGCTTCATGTGTCAAATCAAAACGAATTAATCACATAAAGGGATTACCTTTGATTTGTGATTAATAACTGATTCGAAATTACGGACTAAACAACTTCAACCTCCAACCTCCGTGATCTTCAAGCTTCTATCCCGAAGCCTTCTTTGGTATTATTTCAAGTATTGCTTGTATGGGTGAGTGGGCACCAAGAGAAGCCAAATCCAAGAGCTAGAGTGATTTTGGACTGGAATCACACGAGGAACACGCAAAAGCAATTTCTCTCTACAGGGGATGGAGCCTTGGCATGCCCCTCTAGACCTGTATATATAGCTTTAGTGCTCTTACCCAAGTCCTGCTTTGTATAGGAAACTATTTTGGCCTTTTTGCATATGTAGTTCCTGAACTTTCATTATTAGTGCAATTAGGTCCAAGACTTTTAAGAAGCTACCAAAGGGAACTGATGGGACCTATATAATTTAGCTCCAATAATTGAACTACAATCAAGTTGATTTGAGACCGTACAAAATAATTATTAATTTTCGCTTACTCTTCTAAAAGCGAGAATCTGGATTGTTAAATTATATAAAGTCATAAAAGCAATAATATTTTAATTTCCAGCAATTATATAATTTTGATTTGTCAACTTTATATCTTACCCCCATCGGACACTGAATAATTAGATCTGGGCTAAATTGGCCGATTCGCCCTGCTAATTCTTTTCTCACTTGGACTTATTTTCTTTAACAATTTCTTCGTGATACATTCACAGAATAATTATTTGGTCATCACCAAATACTGAGCAAGCCACATCCAATTCACGAATAGCAATCACTACTTGGAGGGGATTTAAGTAATCCACGATGCAGTCAGTGTAATTTATGCTATAAAATTAATCTACGCATATTACTCATGTCCAATACACTTCAGAGTGATTGTATGATTTTGCTTAAGAGGGATTGTTTGTGGTGAGATGGTGGTATGATTGTGTGGTATCCAACGGTGGAAGGAGGAGAAGATAAGTGCAGCGATGGCAGGTTGGTGTGGGGTAAGTTAATTTGGTTGTTGGAGTTGGCTTTCGATTAGAGTTTGGAGCGGCGGGCAGACGTAGGGATTTGGAGAAGTGAAGATTGGATGACCGAGAGATAGTGGTCGGAGCTATTGGAGTAGTCGACGGTGGCAGACAGGTGTGGCAGATGGCAGCAGGTGACGTCTTTAATTGTTGGAGACTATGAAGATTGGAGGCTGATTGGGTCGGGTCAATGAGTTTAGGTTGGGCTAATATCTGGGTTTGGATTATGTGAGCTGTTTTGTTAGGCTTCGGTTGGATTTCTGGGGTTTGGGTTACTGGGCCTTGGATTGGGTGTATGGGTTGGGTTGATGGGTAAATGGGCTGAGTAATTAGGAATAGGTCTTGGTTATAGAGGATCAGGCTAGAGTTATTGGGCTATAGATTATATTTGGTGGATTGGTTGAGCTCGGTACGTTATTGGGGGTGGGCCTGGATATGTAATGGTTTATGTGTTGGGCTAGGGCTAGGGCTTGCTTGGTTGTGATAGTTTGGGTAGTGGGCCTGGTGGGCATGTGAGGCTTGTATGATTTAGGTAGTACAGCGAACTAATATCGAATATCTTTTTTTTTTTTGGGAAACTAAAAGACATCAACTAAACAAACCAACAGAGGAATAAGCTGCTACAATTTTTTACAGGTTTTATTTACACTTTTTTCACTAACTGAAAAGAGGCAAAAACGGCTGCTGCTGAGATGAATTCTTCTTGTATGTGCACTGTTCAAATATTGTTATGTATTAGGTGGTTATAGGGCTTGGATTGAGTGGTGGAAGGTGCCGGTGTTTGTATGGATTGGATGGAAATGGTTGGTTGGTTAAGGTTTGTGAATTTTTAAATTTGAGAAATTGTAGACCAAGGGAGAACCAATTGCTCTGACACTGGAGCATATGATTTATTAACAAACAAGAAAGAGAGAGGGTCCAAAAAGAGAAGAATAATTGAGAGCAAAAAAGATATCAATTTTATTTATTAATCATAGATTTTATATTATAATGAATATGCCCTATATTTATAGAGCAACTAATCTAAAATTAAAAGAACTTCTAATAAACTAAAACATTATTGAAATACTTGAACTAATCTAAACAAATCTAAATAGATTTATTTTAAATCAAATTCTACTTTGCAATCATATTCTAATTCTAACTCTATCCTTATCTCTATATCGATCTCCATCAGCTAATGGCTTTGGACTTCTGCCTCTATATGTTTTGAGTTCCGAGCCTGAGTTTTCCTTTTTGTTTCTTTCTTTTTTAGGTCAATATATAATAGTTGTTAGCATTAGGATTTTATTGGCTTACAGTTTACTCTTACGAGAGAGTGATTGATTTACAATCCTTGTAAAACATCTCATGTTCCCTTAATTTTAGCTATTTTAATTTTAATGGCATTTATCGACTTAAATTTTAATTATCATTCATGAATGGAAAAGTAGGTGAGCAGTTGTTGACAATGTCATATACTTATCTGTAATCTTCTGTAGATTCCTATATTCAGTGATTAGTAGACACTTGATTTTGAGAATCAAAGTAGGCTCTTGGAAAAACTGTTCTATTGGCAATTGATTCTCTCTCTTTTATGTCTTGGCGCAGCTATTAAATGTTTATGCACCCAAGTTTGAAACTGCTGGAAAGTTTTGGCCTGTAGTATATGATTCAACAATATCTTCCTTGATACTGATGCATGTTATTGCCATTGGAATATTTGGTCTGAAGAAAGTTCCACTCGCTTCCAGCTTAACGATTCCCCTCCCGATTCTCACTCTCATATTCAACAGTTACTGTCGGAGAAGGTTCTTACCCATGTTCAAGTCTTATCCTGCTGAGGTATATTGTCCATCATCGTGGCCTGATGAAGTGCAGTTTCTTGTATTCCTATAGTATATCTGTCTGCTTATTGAATTTTATGAGTTAATATAACTATGGTCTATCAACTTCACTAACTGTTTGTCGTTGTTGTGCAGTGCTTAATAAAGAAAGATCTTTACGATCAGAGAGATCCGACGATAGCTTCTTTTTACGATAAACTTGCGACCATATATGAAGATCCAGCCATGAATTCAGTCAGATATTCTGGAAACAGTGAGAGGATCAACTCTCCCCTTCTTCATTCTGTTGAAAATTGAAAGTTACAGCATCATGCTACATATGGTTTAAAAAACTTATAGCGGGAGTGAACTGTCAAATCATCACTTTCAAACGGTTTTGCTGTTGAAGTGTAGGGAAAGTGAGTTCCCCTGCCTGTCTTCCATTTCTGTCTGAAGCATTGTAAATGTATCATTTTTAGTTGGATTTTCTTGCTGGTGGAATCATTCTTGTTTTTTCTTTTTTCGAAAAAACACCTGCATAAAATTAACAATATGCACGAACGGCGCCACAACAGAAGAAATTCAATCAACCCAATGTGTTGTATAGCCGGGCCAGAAGTAGCAAAAGCTGCCAGGTTGTGTTAGCTGGAAATAAAGTGACGAGAGCCACATTCGACCTCACAAACAAGCCTACAATACTTGAAACATATTAGACTAGTAGAAGAAAAAGAGGTATAACACTCCACTCTGCTTATCTGCAAGCCTAAAGCTTCGTGCAAATTGTAACCCTTAAAACTTTATTCGAGGTTAGAAGTCCATTCCTTTTCAACAATAGGATCTACAGATTTCGAAAGCTATACTATTGTCTTCTAGGACGAACTTTCTATCTTGATCAAAGTCTTGAAAGGCTTGCAGTTGTCCCTTTTTCATGGAGATTTATTGATCACAAAGATGCACAGAACGAAACGATCATATATCGCTTTTCTACTCAATCCAGAAACAAGATCGGACATCATTCTGGCTCGTCTCCATTTTCATGAAACTGTTCAGAGCTATGGCTTTGGCATCTTTTGGGCACGAAATTGCAACAATGTGGGGGAATCATTCTTGTTGGAATTTAAGCTTACAAAACATCTCTATCAATTCGTCTATTTCTTCATTTTGCAGCATCATTTTTTGTCGAAAATACAATTTAGTGTGGCTTTCTAAGACTGCGTGAGAAACATGTTGGCCTCCGCTGAACGTGGTGCGACCATGGAATTCCTTTTTCGTCACTCCCTTCGATTCATCGAAAATAACAGTTTACAACATCTCGTTAACATTATTTGATCACGTTGGTTTTTTAATAGTATATTTCATTCTCTTTCCTCAACAGTTGCCATTCTGGTACAGAAGTAATGTCATCATCACTCTCTACTATTATTGTTTAACAAATCATGCTACATTTACATCTTGTTTTACATCATTTTTGACATTGCATCACATGTCGACACATAATTGAACAATTTTAAAATAACATACTTTCTTGCCCATCACCTTTTGAATTCTCACACAATGTCAGAAAATATGTAAACCGTGGAATGTACACTTAACATAATTCTATTGTTTAATTATGCCAAGGGACTTGGGGCCTATTTGATACGACTTTTACTTTTGCTTTCTGTAAAAGAGCTTTTGGAGAAAACTATTTTAATTTTTGTTTGAAAACTAATTTTTAAAATGAATTCACATTTCAAAAGTGCGTTTAAAGGATGTGATACTAGATCAGCATCTTCTAATTAAAAAAAGCACTTTTATAAAATTAATCAAACGGTTCAGTTCGATCTCAAAAACTCTTTTTGACTTTTTAAAAGATTCTTTCTGCTTACAATGATTAATTAGTCCGACTAACAAGTCTTTTTGTCTATATATATAGAGAGAGAGAAGGCTCCGGGGTTACGAAGATGCAAGAAAAATAGTGTTTTGACATTGTATAAACCTATTAATTGTTCTTGGAAGAGCCCATTAAGATGAAAGTTGTAAGTTATGTTTTAGGAATTGCCATCTTTGATCGTAGAATTAGTAGGGAGCATGAGAAGGCCTGCATCAGATGTCAACAATTTCGAAAGGGGAATAAAATAAAAGATTTACACAAGTTGTTTTATTAATTGAGAGAGACTCCTTCGATTCTCCCAATAACTGAAGTGTAACAAAGTCTGATAATAATTACTTAACTCTGCTCCTTCATATTTATTGTAATTCATTATTTCGGTTTAGTACTAGGGTTTTTGTTAGCACAAGTTTTGTGGGTGTAGTAGTACAATTCTTTTTCTCTCATGAACTTTGTTCAATCCGTCAGTCTCACTGTCAAGCAGTCTTATATTACTCAGCAAAATCTTTAGCTTGAATGTACTTGGCACACCTCTATTACTCTTTAGGAGGCATCCTCCCCATATACAACTACCCACCTTGCTCTGTCCCGCTTCCTCTTTTTGGATGTATCGAGCTATATTCACAAAAAAATTTGCCCACTTCCTTGATAGAATGTCATTTGACATTCTGTCATTGAATTGTTTGAAAAATAGTCGATTTTTGCACACAATCATCTGTTGCCAACAACCTAATATTGCATATGTCAAATAAGAGGGCAAAATGGTTCAACTCCTTTTTGGATATAAAATAAGGGGCCTACCTTTCCCCCCCAGGGGGCTAAGGGAAAAATGATCCGATTAACTCCTACCCTTATCCGAGTCATTACCCTACTGGTATCTACCTAATGCACCGATGGAGGGAAGACTTCTTCCATTCTTTTTGTCTCATGAGCTTCGGGAAGTCGCTTTCTTTGACCTTAATATATAGCCATTGCAAAATTTAACTGCCCGATGAATTATAAATTACAATTAAACATCTAAACCTTGTTATGAACCTAGGCTAGAATTTTCTAATTCACGTCGACATTTTTAATTCAATCTAGAGCACTGATCGTTAAGAAGTTGTAGTAAATCACCTGAACAAGGGTTCAAACTCGGGATTATGCAAGGCAGATACCAAAATTAACCATTAACCTCTTAACCTAGTTTCATTATTATAGTTTTCGTAAGGCAAATTAGCCATCTACCGTACTCCCTTACAATCTAATAAGAAAAAGAAGTTAAACAGAATCTATCATACTCCCTTACAATCTAATACTACGTACCAAACATGCACATAATGTTCCCCGGTGAGTCCCATGCATACACGTTACGAAAGGTAGATATGAGAAGTAATTCCTTTCAGAACAATAGGATCAAATCTATCAACCCCTCGTGCTGAATTTAACTGGTTGCATTTCCCCTTTAGTCGAGAAGGCCATCCATATTCCATTAACGTATAAGAACGCAAAAATTGAGCCCACTGAATTTGGTTAAAGGGGAATTGATCCCAGAACATCCAACTATTCAGCAACAGTTACAATATAATGGCCACTGCATAACCTGTGATGGGGGTATGATAATCTAAGCGTTTTATAATGTTCCAAGACCACTGAGCAGTTCCTCAACAAGGCAGTGCTTTGGACAGAACTCTGAACTCCACATATGGAGATATGTTTGTTTTAAATTTATTCTAAGAAAGCTTTTCCTCTTCCTAGAACATCCAAAATGAACAACAAAACCTTCTCACAACACAATCCTTAAGAATAGAAGTTTGCAATATACATGTGGGCCCCCAGCTCTCGATAATTTTCCTAACTTATACTTCCATAAAACAGCAGATGTAGAAATACAGAACATTTCCAAGTGCTTATGACTGCTAGGTATGTTTGATGTCTACTACTAAGAAGCTATAATAAAATTGACAGAGTTATTCATGGAGTGATATGAAGAATTGAACAAAATCCTGAATCTTTTAACCTTGAATAACATCATAGAAAGAGAAGCAACAACTATGTAAGGGGAAATTGTCGTACAAGAAGCCCCGACTCATATAGAGTCGCTAAAAAGATTGGCTTGGCACGACATTGACCTTTAATAGATTAAAGGTGGGGGAAGATGAAAATAGATGGGGCCTAAATTAGTACTAATTTATATACAGCATTGACTTCTTCTCTTAGAAACGAACAGAACATGATGGGAAATGGAGCAAGCTTTAGAGGACACGGAGCTGGGCAAGGAATGCAGCAGAAAGATCCAAAAAGAGAAATTGTGGGCCATGAACTCTCTGTAGATCGAGCAGGTATTTGTCTTCGCGAGTTTTATACAGCTGTAAGCATAGAAATAAAAAAGCCAAACAACAATTAATAAGCAGTCAACAGATAAATAACAAAATGTTAATTGGTAAAAGAGTGGAGTAAACAGTAAGTGTACTTTTGATTAGTATTAGACCGTGGAGTACGATGAACAAGATTGTAGATTCTTTTCCTGTAAAATTGTCCACTATTGTCTAATCTACTTGCCCATGACATATAACTTGTTTCCAGTGATGTGATACATCTAAATCATAACAGGCTTAAGATCAGCAACTATAAGACTCAGTTTCATATCTTGATTGTCATTCAGGCAAATCATGCTAATTTCAACAAGCAGCTAGACAGTCAGAGCTATAGCTGAAGTCATTTAATTGGAAATGGGAGATTTTTTATTTTATGACGCAAAGGAAGGTTGGTCTCTGGTAGATCAGAGATTTAAACTAATTGGCGATGTATACATGTCCATCTTACTCAAAACTAATTGCACCCAGTACGAATGTCTCTTTTTCATCTGTGCAGGTGTTAGTGTCACGGATCCTTTAGTAACCCCCTTGCAATATAAATTGAAAGATGCTCAAGTATATAATTAGAGAAAAAAATAATGTTATTTATCATTATGATGATAGACATCGGTGATGTGACAGTTATGTGAAATAGTGGACTGAGCAGGTCAATTTTTATGAGAGAGGAGGAGGAGAGAGAGAAATGTGAGGGATAATGAGTTGACACATCATCGATGTTCCATCATTATAATGATAAATAACATTCCTCTAAGAGAAAAGCATCAACAGAGACAAAAAATACACACATAAACCTATATTATATCATTCACAATATGCTTTACAAAGGTGGTATGTACACATTGTATCAACGTTGTGTTACATGTACATAATGATTTGCATACACATGATGTTGTGCGATATAATTGGGTCATAATTTTTTAGACCAAATAAAAAAAAATTATTTACTCTCTTTTTGACACGTTATCTGTATGTAAACCATTATGTACAAGTAGCATTATTCTTGTACCAATTCAATGCATAAGATTTGACCTGCCCATAAGTTAAGTATCCTCCCACCACCAACACCCAAAATGTTTGTGTAGTTAGGAATGATGATCGATCTTCTGCTCCTCCTTTTATAGGTGTTCTATACACTTGTGCTTTGGCTGGTTTATAAATGATTAGTTAGTGATATGACCCAACAAGTAAGAATGTACATAGTATTAAAAAGTATTACCTGTACTTCAAACTTGACTACATTTTGCGGTTGAGTAACACCATTCTCTATAATGGCAGATTCATCTCCAAAGTAATGATTACCACGCATAGAATTGTCAACTATGCCTTCCTGATGTGCAGGAATGCCAGGAACCCACCTGCATTTCATGTTGTAGTGCCCAATCTTTTTCCAGCATACATTCAATTCTTGCAGAGCTTTGAGAACTTCATTCATTATTTCACGAGGATGGGCTCGGGACTGTTAAAATGGCCAAAAGAACATGAATAGATAATGAAATGAGTGAGAAATTGAACTTAGTTATTATCTCTGATCAGTGGTAGTAAAGCTATGCCATGTAAGGTTGAAATAACGGTTTAAACACTTTATAAGGGCAATGGATAGACTTAAATTTTCTTCAAACCCACACCCACCAAAAAAAAAAAAAAAATCTCTCCCTGGAAACACACAATCCGAAACCCCTTTTTATAACAGTAAAAGCATATAAAGCAAGCCTGTCAGTCTGCCCAGCTCAACCAACATGTTTCCTCCATCTCAATCCTCAAATGAAAAATTACAAGGATGTGAAAACTAACCTGGAGCCCAAGTGCCCATTTCCTCTCAATTGGAAACTGTCTTCCACCAAATTGTTGATAATCAACAGCTCCAGAAGCATGATGCCCAACAGGCGATGCCACATTCTCACTTGAATTCATATTGTTACTACCAAATTCCTATAGATATACGGGTTTCATTCATATGTGTGAACAATTAAATTATTAAAAAGTGCAATTTAAAAAATCGAGAACATGTTAATATCAAATTTGGTTTGAGAAGTTCGGAGAAGGCAAAGCAGAAGCACTGAAACTGTGGATTCCACATTATTAAAAACACAAGTTCAGATGACATAATCTAATGCATAAATCATCATCTGGAAAAAAATATCAGAAACAAGTTTTAGCCTTACTTATTAACTAGACATTAAAAAAGCGCACCAGAGTTTCTTGAAATTCAGCTCCAAGGTAGCCAGTGTAAACACGAAACCGGTTGTCTAACATCAAATAGTATGTAACAGTACCCTGAAATACAGTCCAAATAAGGAACTTGAAATGTACAAAATGAATACATGACAGAGTAACAAAAATTCACCTCATTTTGAACTCTGTTGCGAAGAGAATCAACAAGGGCATTCTTGTCAAATCCCATTTTAACAACTTCCTGGAGAATATCTTCATCAATCTGCAATGAAAAAGATGAATGAATAAATCAAGTGAAAGGTTTTACTTGCTAGAGACAAATTAAAAGCAGAAGGCCATAACTACAAAAGATCCCATGCATGAGGGAACAATAAGATCAAGTGCATAATATAAGAAAGGAGAAATAAAAGACTATATTAATAGAATGGAGAGGAGGGGAGGGGCCTTTATGATGTTGACTCAGATGCATATCCACACACATGTAACTGGAAGAGAGATTAGCATAATATTTTCAGTTATCTTCCTTCACATTCCTCAAATAGATTTTCTTATAAAAGGAGAGGACACTCTCCAAATTTTTTATAAAAAATGGACATAATCGGAGGACAACAATGAATGCATACATGTGTGTGTGTGTGTGTGTGTAAGAGAGAGAGAGAGGAGAAATCATTGTACCATGTTGATATAATTTTACTATTTGGTAAGCAATCACTAGAAAATAAATGCTCAATTCAGTGACTCACTGCTAATCTTATGTACTCAACATATCCTAATAGCATAAAATGAAAAATAAATAGAAAGTGGCACCATGTTGGAAAGATATTATCAAAATGTTCAAAGATATAAAAAATAAGCCATATACTGACTCTGATATGAACAATAACAGGTAGCATAAACTTCAGTAAGAAAATTAAATATATATCAATACTGCTAATGCCACCAAACCTTTCGGGCTTGTTGCATTGTATCCGGTGGCGACACAGCCAAATAGCGAGGCAGATGAGCTAGGAACCAGGGATGAATACGAATCTCAGGAATTGTGATTCGCTTCATAGGGTCAACAACAAGCATCCTCGGAATCAAATCCCTTGCACTGGCAGATAAGTGACTTGGAAGGGTATATATCCCACCCTAATGACAAATTATAACAAAATAAGAATGAGGTAGTTCAACTGCATAATGAGGATTACAACAGTTTTTTATTTAGAAGAAACAATGATACTCCGGGTAGGATTAAGTTGCCGTTAAACAAAGCTTAAAATTGCAATAATACTCGACGCTAACATAGAATTCTGTACACCCTTAAATTAGTCTAAATAAAGAAATAGAATTCTATTCAACACATGTTGGTCAATTCATGGTGGGACTCCATGCAAGATATCATGCCATGTGGCTTACAGGAAATAAGGATAAGCAGCTTCGGTCCAATCATGAGCACCAAATGCCATGTAAATTAATTAACAGACTTGAGCTCTGCTGGGAAACAATTCATACAAAGACTGTTCAGCATGAAAAATAGATGAGCGAAGCTCGACCAATTTTAGGTTTGTCTATATACAAACTGAGCTTCAGCAGCTTAAGGTCCAGCTTGGGCTGAACCGTTTAGCATTCGCACATAGATGCTTCTAACAGTTAGAGATAATATAAAGATGGTGAAATTATGGTATGTACACCCAAAATATCTGTAATAAGACTTTGTAAACTTGTATTGAAGTCAATTTGGACAAGAATCTGAGGAAATTGGAGACTCAGCCAAGATGATTGACGCTGTAAGAAAACCTGAATCTACCTTTATTTTTTTGAAAAGGTTAGGAATATTTTCGTCATCAAAGGGAAGGGTCCCACATAGAAGTGCGTAGAGAATTACACCACAGCTCCACACGTCTACTTCTGGCCCCGCATACAGTTTCCCAGAAATAACCTACAGATAATAATGTGCACCATAATCTTGCAAATTTTCAAGCTGCATTAATCCATGTCTTTTTATATTTTCAGTAAATCTAAATCTTTAGAACAGCATTGCAACTTCTATACTATACCTCTGGGGCTGCATAGTTTGGGCTTCCACAACTTGTTTTCAGAAAATGGCCATCACGCATGATATTACTCAGACCAAAATCAGCAATCTTCACATTGGACTTAGAATCTAAAAGAAGGTTCTCAGGTTTAAGATCTCTATGAACAACCATATTCCTGTGGCAGTACTCTACTCCAGAAATTATCTGCCATAATCAGCACATAATTAGAGTTGTTAAATTCGAAACAAAGCATTGATTAGTCATTGCAGATACATACATAAAGAGCCTTCTACCTGCTGAAAGAAAATGCGCGCTTCATCCTCCTGTAATCTACCCTTCTCCACAATGTAATCAAACAGCTCACCAGACTTCACATATTCCATCACGACATATATATCTGATGGTGTCTCAATAACCTCATACAGACGTATAATATGGGGATGCATAAACAATCTCAGTATTTTGATTTCTCTTCTAACTGAAAAAGGACAAGAAGACTATTCAATTTATCTGATAACGTCAGATGAATAAGCTTGATCCAGTCAATCCAGCATCATTTTAAATTAGATGACCCAACATGAAATGCAGCTGTAGCCTTTTGAAATATTTTGTATGATTCATGACCATCGTTCTAGCTAAGGACAACAAAATTGGATGGCTTCCAACCACCAAAAACTTCAAGCGAACAATTAAATATATAGAATAATAAGAATGAAACCATAATAATCAGCATTTCTGGAAATTTCTTTTGTATTAGATGGTAAGAAAGCTTCAATAAACTGAACTTATTATTGCGGCAGAAGAGAAGCCCAAAATTGGAACGTGAAAGGTATAAACAATATAATAGGAACTATGCATCATAAGACATCAACTTTTTGCAAAGACAGCGGTCTACATTACTGTCAATAGCAAACCAGGGCACAGGTTTTTCCCCAGCAATGTAACATCAAGGTTAAATAAAGTTAATGGAGAATATAAATGTTAAGTATCTAAATGCAAAAGAATATGAAGCCCTCCAGTAAAATCTGCTAAGAGAAAAATAGACATAAAGCACATAAATTATAAGAAGATTGCGTGATAACCATGTACTCTATTCCAGATTAAAATGCACAGCATTATATAGTGGAGAGATGCATCTCACAAATCCAAGAGAGGAGAGATGCATCTCCCAAATATAGACAACAAGCTTCTCCGTGGACATTTATGAACAGAATGTATAACAGCTATATGTCTTGCAAAAATCTGACTAAACCTTTTTCTTCCACATCCATATTCTTTATTTTACGACGGTTAAGAATCTTGACAGCAACTTTGTGCCCTGTCAATTTATGTTCAGCAACTTTAACTTTTCCAAATGAACCGATTCCAAGAGTCTTCCCTAGCTTGTAGTTTCGCAATAAGAAATCCACACTAGTGCCACCTTGGAATGATCCATCCATTTTCCTAAACCAGGTAGATATTTGAAGGGAAATCAAACTGCAAGCAGTATGTAAATATGGGAAATATAGTAAAGTACAAAAGGTCGAAAACTAAAGAACGCCAATATGTTAAAAACAACAGAAGGAGAAATGGATAATTCATACAGTTACAGTTAGTAGGAGCATTGAAAAAATGCTGATGGGCCTATGGGGCTACACATTGAAAATCAAGATATTCATCATTTTAGCACAATTTGATATTATCAAGACACGCATGTTGCTTTGGGGGCAGAAACTTGATCTGAGAGCAGATTATTTAATGGCTGATCTTATTCCAGCTTAAACTCAAGTATGTAGTATAATGAATGCTGTTCGGTAATTCTAAAATGACTTAAATTTGAAGCTGAAATTTTACCTATAACTGACAGGAATAATTTGTTGATAATCAAACTGTTATCATAAAAACAAAATAAAGAAAAATTCAGCAAATTAAATCTAAATTTATGGTGAGAACAAGCGATCCGAAATCAAAGCACAAATCGCATCCTATCAAACAAGGAATTTTTCGAAAATAATCCTAATTCTTAAAATAAATATCTCCTAAAGCTTAAATCTTACAAATAAAACAACAATTCCATCAAAATTACAAGTTCAGAAAGCAATCTCTTTTAGATCTGGAAAATACCCACAAAAAAACATATTGCCAAAAAAAAAAAAACAGAGGAAATTAAACAATAACTTACTTAAAGAAAACATTATTCGATGGGGAAATTAAAACAATATTTCACTTAAAGAACATATTATTCGACGGGCATAATATACAAATTTATGTATAGATACAGAAATAGAAACTTACTGTAAATTACACCGTGCAACTGCACCCAAGAAAATCGATAATCACAAAGCAACTTATATTAATAATATTTCTGAACAAAAACAAGTAAAAATTAAGTAACGGACACAGTGCGAGTGAGGCTTATGAGAGTGAGCGCCTCCGTACTTGTAGAATGTGTGATTATAATATGATGACCTGATGACGTAATTAATTAATTATCAATTATTAAGTTAAAAATTAGTATGTACGAAAATGTCAAGAAACTTATAAGCACGGGAAACGTGTAACTATTTGACATCTCACCATTGCCCTGTTTGGCTTCCATTATTCCTTGTCAAATTATAATTTATTTTTCTCTCTTTTTTTATCAATCACACATTTTTAATAAAATAATATTATACGTTTAACCACATATTCTTCAAAAAAAAAGTTAATATTCATTTCGCTATAATATGAAATAATAGGAGCCAAACGGACGCTAAATTATGGTGTGTGAGAATCTTTCTATTCTTCTAATTTTTAGGCTTTTAACTTTATACCAGAATTAAAGTAGATTCTATATTAATTTATTTAATTTAAAAAATGTTATAAAAGTATATTTAACAAAATAAGTCCAAGGGTCCCATGATTGAAATCATAGGGCTGAGAATTTTTCTTTTGCTTTTATTTTTTTTACCCATTAATCAGTAATTTATAAACGTGTTTATAAAAATAAACAGAAAGAAATGAGTGATAGGTAAATTGATAATACTTATAAATTTATTAAAATATGTGATTGAAAAGTTTGATAATTCTCAGTTGAAAAGAATATTCCTTATGAGAAAGGAACAAGAACGTAGTAACAAATGTATAGTTTTGTGTCAATTATTGATTGATTCTTATTATTATTTGATTTGATGAAATTGGAAAGTTTATAATTCATAGCTTTGATTTGAAAAGGGATTCCCTTCGTGGCTATGCTATGTCTGAAGCTTAAACGGGGAGAAGTTGTAAATGAATGGGTGATAGTGACATTCATTTATATGCACCTGTTTGGTGTTAAGAAATTTTTGAAATGTGTGGTTGAAAAGATGTGAGACTCATAAAAGATGTTGTTAATATTGATTGTTTGACTTTGACTTAAATTAAAATCATATTCTAATCCGACCCAAACAGGTCTTAAATATCAAATTTTTTTATAATTTTTTATAAAAAGTAATGAAATATGATTAAAAATTGTGCATTACATAAAAATGTATGGTTAAAATTAAGATTAATGCTATTCAGCACCATTGGTATTAGCACCAATTTAGGCGATCAATTACATGACATTAAATGATATATTTACTTAAATGCAATATCTCATAATTTATTTAATTAAACATGTTAAGTGTGATCACTTAGACTGATCTTGCACCATTGATGTTAAATAGCATTATTCTAAAACTAATTATTAACTATGACTTGATATTTTTAATAAATTCTAATATGCACCAAATAGGGGAAAGCACGTATACTTTCAACGTTGGTAATAAAAGCAAGGTACAAATATATGATTATATCTTTCTTACAAAGTAAGATACTCGATAATTCGAATAAATTCACCTTTGAACAAGTGTGGGTTGAGGTTTATAAACTATTTATTTATTTATTTTTGTATTCTTGTATTTAAAATCATTGAAATCTGTTTAAGAACAAGTTTAAATAAATACGTGTATTTGAAAAATATATTTATATATTTATTTCTTCTAGAAAAAAGAACGCAAGTTGATTCTTTATGATATCATAAAGAACTTAGGTGGGTTCTTTTTCTAGTCCATACTTCAGTTCCTTTGAATGAGGACCATTCTATTTTGTAAAAAGTAGAAATTGGGAATACGTTGTCCGTATCAAAACACTCAACTAGACAGGATGTGACTAGAGAAGTACAAGATAAAATTTGACAATTCAATTATTTATAATTTAATGTACAAAAAATGTTTTACAAAAGCTATTTTTGAAGAATATGGTATAGGATTTCTGCTCAGAACTACTACACATGTTTCGTACAAAGCAAGAAGGTTGACTGTTCTACATGGGTATATTATAAGTCATAAAGCCTGCCCTTCTTCGACCCTTATTGCGCACCCCGAGAACACACAATTAACGCGTTCCACTTATTGAATAGGGTTCTATGAAACAAAACCTTGGTTAGAAACACCAATGTCAATGGTGGATAAAACAGAAGAAAAACTTAATAGTCGGGAATTGAAGCAAAGCGATAGCCTTGGGCACCTCTCCAGGAATAATATGCAATACGAGTTTCATAGAAGCCTGCAGACATTTCGTAGTGAGTCAATTTAGAAATCAAGCAATAAATAAGCACCACACGCAATGTGTAAAGCATCCTGATCACACGAAAAGGATAGCTAGAGACTTATACAACAACATTGTGGATGTGTTCTTCCATATTCCAGAAGCAACTTATGCAGGAAAACAAAGCAGGACCAACTATGACTTGAAAGTGCAACTCGTCAATTATAAAATTCGTAACCCAATAAACTGATATGCATAAAATACACGGTTAGCCGTTAGTACATCAACTTATTGTAAAATTTCATGTTAGTTGCCGAACTCTTTTTTTGTTCGAAACTCATGATTAGAATTTGCTATCCTTTTCAAGTCGATCACTCAATTAGATCTAATCCACTAGTATTTTGAACTAAATGTCTGGCGTGGAAAAACTTTATGTTGATATGATGTCAAATTTCCATCTTCCACTCAAAAGATTATAGCAGGGACCCAGATTAGAAACGAAAAAGAAAACTTTAGAGATCACTTTCGAACAAAATAAAATTTGGTATATAAGTTGAGTGACTAACAATGTTTCTAACCAGATCTTAATGCTAAGAAATGCTTCCAAAGAATGTCTATAAGATACCTGGCAGGAAGGTAAGAATTCCGAGTCCTAAAAGGCCATATGCTTGGGAATGGTCTCCGCCCATGTGGCCTGTGAAGATGAAGAATGAAAAAAAGAGAAGCAGGCATCCAAGGAAGAGCAGGAAAAGTGCAAGAATGATGGATTTCCATGGAATTTTATTGTAAGATTTAGGTGTATAGTCAAATCGAGGGTCCTTTTGCCTTTCGCCACTACCATCATAACAGTCACCTTCATCATCAGCAAGACGACTGTAGTGAATGTTTCTCCGAGATGCCATACAGATCAATGTAATTGCTGGTTATGAAAATGTTAACTACAAAAGCCTGGGCACCAATTGAATTGTGGAGTTTCAAAATCAAAGATGAGATGCACTGAAACATAAGTTGGCCAAAATAAATTTTATGAGATTTAAGCAATGAACTTGAAGCCACAAAATTTGTGCAAAGTTGAATACTAAATAAAACCTAACACGTGAACCTTAAACCTTAAGAAAAACCATCAACGTTCCTAAAATAATAAATTTACATCTTATGAACAAGATCTTGGAAATTTCAAATGAATTGTCGAAAGTATTATAAAGGAAAGATCACAATACTAGCAATACCATGATATTAGTAAAATTATGTAAAGAACATCTCCAAACCACGAGGGATGATGGGTGTGATTTTTTTTCGAGAATGGTTTGTTCCTTCTATAAGGATCAAAAGATTAATATTCCCAACAACGTAGATATGTTCATACCTGTAGGTTATTCACGACATAACACAGTGACAAATTTGAATCAATTCGTGTGGATTTCTTTTATGTGACATGTCGCCATTATATCCAACTTCAAGAATTGAATGAGTATTTTTTGAGGTAAATACTGACTTATTCCTTTGTGTAGTATGTTTGTGTCCGAATAATTTATTTTCTAGTTCCAACAAGAAGAAAATAATTCGACTATGTGAGTATTATCAGAATGATTTTGAGGCAGCAGATATCTTGGAATTTGATGATGAGCTTGATATATATTATTGAATATTGATATACACATTCATGAAGATTTTGGAGGATTATGGGATCTTAGTGATCTTGCACACAAGTTGATTCTGAAAACTATCATAAAGTGCACCTACTACTTTACAAGCTTGTGACATTGATTTTAATTCTTCTCGTTGTTACTGCTACGATAGAGAGTATTTTCTGCAATTAATTATACAGGAATTGTCCGCATAATCGAATTGAAAATTAGTGGCTGATGATATATTGGTTGTATTTATTGAGAATGATCTATTTGACAATATTGAAAATAGTGTAACTATAGAATGTTATCGAAGTTACGAAAACACATAGGGAACACTTTCACAAGGTATGGAAATACTATTACATTGTTTCACAACTTTTTTGCAACTTTGATTGTGCTCCAAACTCAAAATGCCTGGCTCCACCCCTAACCACCACGATACCCATTGCTACATTCAGTAACCAACCCCATGATCCACCAACCAGCCATATATTTACTTCATAAACCCTAAGAATATGCCCCTCCTTAAACCTCCCAATGACAACATCAATATTACCCACAATTATGACGGTCACGAATCTTAAAATAAATAATTTGATAAAGCCCGCAACTAAATATTAGGTTTTCAGACTATAAACAGATAGCCCATCTAACTCTATCCAAGCTGCAAACTTCATACAATTCGATTGAAGACGAAATTACTCATTATTATTTGTTCAAAATTGTGAAAGCGAACTCACAAATCAAAATCCAGAATATATTACCATTAAAATTTCACCAGAAATTCGAAACTCAAGATCCTTCTAGCATATATACATACTAGTATCCATACAAATGAAATAAATCATTAAAGTGAATGGAGAAGAACTCACCCGGGAGATGAACAAACAAATCGATTCCAATAGCTTGTAAAACTTTGACCTGTTCGTGAAATTGGATCAAGCTAACTGAATTTCTCTTGGCTTATTCGTCGCAACATATTGATGGCTGGGCTTCGATCCAAACAAGACTTGAGCTTCTATAAAATGGTAAGGCCCACTCAACTCGTTTGTTGCTCCTCCGGGTTAAATGTTTCTTTAGTCGCTTATATTTTCGTGACTGTTTTACTTATTGAACTTTAAAATACTTTCGAGTGATCAAGTAAGTTTTAATACATTACACTACATCACTCACTTTTAAGCAAAACCAAATAAAGTCGATAAAATATATCGTTAAAAAAGTCAATAAAAATTGTAATTTTCATAAAATATGTAGTAAAAATTAATTGATAACTTCGACTCATATTTTTATCAACTTTTAAGCAAAACCAAATAAAGGAATGAAAATAATTATATACGATGAATTAAGTTAGAATCATGTTCGGAAGAAAATATACAACATACTCGGTACTCCTACACATTTTGTAGAAATCAATGGAAGGATTTATTCGAGAACGTGCGATGACGAGACTACATGTTTAGTGAGGTTTATTTATTTATTTTTTAATTATGTTGCGAATTAAACTTACTTTGTTAATATGACGAAAGAGAGCAAATACTTCAAAAATCTCGTGTTATCATCGAAATTGTAACCATCTTTTATAAACATATCCAACACATAGTATTTACTAGAAAAATGCATCACATTGTCAATCGATAAATTAATAACCTTTATGAAGTAATAAATCTTCTCAATCCCAACATTATTTTATAGTGATTTTACTGTATTTTTTCTTGTGGATTTTTTTTATTTTTGTTTACTCTACGCTGTGCGTTTAGGTGATTTTTCTCCTCTTTATCAGTTTTGGTAATGAGGGAAGGCCAGTCAATCCAATCGAAACACGGTCCCCCACACCCTACCGCCACCCCACGTGTAAAGATTTGAAACGGTCCAGATATATGTAATTTAAATTCAAAATCAGACACCAACTCTGGTGATCTTGACACAACCAGGCATAATGTTGTACTTGTCCGTTTGATTATCTGTCTCCACATAGTTTTCAATGGATAGCCAACTCAAGAAACATAAATTAATTTCTGCAATTCAGTCACTTGAATCTCTAAGGAGTTTCTCAAAATTTTAGAATAAATAGCTTTAAACACTTGCTACAATCCACCAATTTTGAGCTGAATAACTGTTTTATCTTTCGGGTTGAAATCAAACCATGAACGATGAACAAGAAAAGAAGAAAACCGATAAACAAATAAGACACTCCTCAATATTTCTTCACCATTGGATTTAACTCATTTGTTGAAACGATCAAATATGCCGATATCTCTTGCAAGATGGCAAAACACTGCTACCAGAGGTAAAGAAATGAGTCCCATACAGCAGCAATGGCAAAAAGAGTCGGCACGAAAATCTGCCCTTTGAAAGTAGATAGAAAACCGGGAGAACCACTCTTTTCTGGCAAAGATGATGGTGGGGGCGGTAGTTTTTCAACGTGAATTGCTACTTTCATGCCTCCATAGCAGAATCCTTTTCCGCTGATGAAATAATAAGTTCTTGTAACATTGAGAGGAACCACGTCCCTTCCAGCACCGGTAGTCCAATTGTGAAGGGGGTGATCAGAATTGCAATTCTCGTAATCTGTCTTGTTTACCTCAAGCACATTCATCTGGTTCCTATCATACACGAAGACTAGAACGAAAAGACAAGAGTTACTAGAAGCTAAACACAATGTTCAAGCATATGTGCCTGGGAAGAAAATAAGTTCAAAAGTCTTCACAATCTGAACTAGCAGACATGGCCAAACGAGTCAAAAGAAAAACAAGACATATACAAGTAGTGCAAATTCATAATAAAAGAACAAAAGTAACATTGAAGTGCCATAAGAAACACACATGTTAACAATGATTAGTGTTGGACTGTGGAGCCAATATTCATATGCATACATAAAGAATTTTCTTAGGGTGAATTTTTTCGAGAGACGCGCACTAAAATGTGTGACATCATCACTATAATTAAAACTTGTAGCGAGCAAATGTATATAGCTGTCAAATGTGTGTTTGAGTGCCTGTTTCTTTTCCAGTTGTTCTTATCATTTCTTCAATAATTAGATTTGAGACTTAATTCGTAACAACTAGCACGCTTAGGTCAATGTTAGCTAGTCTTAATATTTTCTCAAGGATAATATTATCTAATCTCAGCAGTGTTAGAGTACAAGTCTATGGGACATTATATGTGAGATTCAATTAAATGTGAAATTATGTAAATTCATTTAATTGTACCTTCAATGACACTTAGTACCAACTAGACCAATCGGTGTTGTAACATCAGTTGTCCTAAATAACTTTACTCCTTTGCTCAACCAACATGTTTTTAGTAAGTCCAAATTTAACCACGGATAACCAATTAAAAAGCGACTCTCGTTCGTCCTCCGTCCAGGTGGTGCCCGAACCCCCTGAGGATATCAACATGTTTTCTAGACCTAGAAAGTTTTGATCCAGCAGGTGTCATATTTCTTGTGTTAGCTAGCAACCCAATCTTTAGCCTTTTACATTGTGTGAATGTGACATAATATTTAAGGAAGCAGCACGCACAAGTTAGATAATCTTAATCAGTAATTATAAGTGAAGGCCAAAAGAATGAAGTATGGGCTCAGTAAACTTTTTTGAGTCTACACATCATCTAAAATAATCACAAATAGACTACAAACTTGCCTTTAAGAAGGATCAGTAATTTCTAAAGAATCAGTTACCAAAAGGGAAATGGAATCAGATGTAAATTATGTTTGCAATTCTTCATCTTCCCTCATTTATGTATCTATTTAATTGCACATAATTAAATGATTTCTGCTGCAATTTCATAGTGTTAATAGTGGTTAAATTTCTATAGCCTACACAAAGAGCATCTATTCATCTTTTTCACAAAACCAACTGGAATAATGTTAAAAGAAAGTGTAGATCTGAATATGAGAGAGAGAGGGAGAGATCATACATAGCCAATCGCCGAGATAGAAATGTTTGCCTTGAGCCCAAATGGTGTAGTTCACATTCGAAGTCCACCCCATGTTAGCTCCGACGATGTAACGCACAGCAGAAACCTCCGCCGGCATCATCACCAGCGCTGCGCATGTCAACACCAACGCCGCCGCGGGCCAACCTATGCTCCGCCTCAGCCCCTCCATCTCTCGATGTCTTTTGCAATCTGCTCTGAAAACTGTACTCTCTCTCTCTTTCGATCTCTCTCGAGTGTAGACTAGAGCATATATAGCCCCTGTTTGGCCCATTTGGTCTGTTGAAAATTTTTGAAATAGTTATTAATGGAAGAATGCGTGGTAGAAAAATAATAAAAAATTTTAAATTTGTGTGTAATATTATTTTATTTGATGAATGTATGATTAAAATAAAAATAAAAAAATTAATATAATATAATGAAAAAAAATGGCCAGACGAGAGCATACTAACTATAGCAACTCAGAGGTCAGATGTATTTGAGATTCATGATTTTTGTACAGCACTTTTTAATGCTTTTGTCCATGTGGGTTCACACACTTTTACAAGGCTATAATTTTGTGTTTTCGAAAATTCAAAACGTTAAACTTTTTTTTTTTTAAATTTTGTCGTGTCACGTTATTGGTAAGTTTATGACATTATCATACGGTTTTGTCCCCAATTCATTTTCATTTCCTATAATGCCCTTGAACCGGATAGAAATTGCCCTTCCACATAAATTTCACTCACCTAATTAAACACTAAACCTCTATTTGGTCCACATTATTTTTTTTATTCTTATTTATTTATTCATTTTCAACTACATATTTTTTAATAAAATAATATTTCCATCACATCAATAACTTTTCCTTCTTTTTTAACCACACATTCTACATCAATATACTATTCCAAAATACATTCTTCCAAAATAATGTGGCTCAAACACACCCTAAATTCATCACTTCTCAGTTCCACCGTCCCCGCCTTCCCATCTATGTCGTCTCCTCATCATTCACTCAATTTCACTTCAGGTACAATTCACATAGGACGAATACTGTGGTCGTCAACTATAAATATTATTATTTTATAGAAAATACAAAATAATTGGAATACAAATAATTTAACCAGAGCAAACGACAATTTGTGAATCATTTTTATCACTATCTCAAAAAATTAAACAGCAAAAGCCACATGTCCAACACGCTGACATCGAAAAACAAGGCCAAGGGTGGACCCATTAAGGATCCAGTGGGAGCAATTGCCCCCACTAGATTTCCAAATTTTTAGATTTGAAATTATATTTTAACATCCTGTTTGAACTACATTATTCTGTCAAAAATATATTTTAAATAGTATTTTGATGAAAAATATGCGATTAAAAATAAGAATTTTTTTTGAATTTGTATGTAATATTATTTTATTGAAGAATATGCTGTTGAAAATAAGAGAAAAAAATATATTTTAGAAAAAAGTGTATCGAACTTGGTGTAAGTTTTGAATATTATTGTTGTAGGGTAATTTAAAATTATATTTTACGGAATTCTATCTCACTTCCACCGAATCATAATTCTGAATCCGCCCCCGAATAAAATTAACATGAAACTGAGACCCAATTGAAGACTCGCAACAATTAAGTTATATTTTACCCAGGAGGTTGTAACTATTAATATTACCTGCAAATTAGTTAATATTTTATTATAGGTGGTTGTAATGTGATTAATATTAAACCTGACTAATTTTTTTATTGTTTTTTTTTATTAAACCTGACTTTTGTTAATCTGTGACTCTGTTTTTCTTAACCGATTTTCCAGCAACGGTCAAACTGTTCAAAGATTTATTCCCCAGCCTCGTTGTCAGATTTCACATGCTGACAGTGGCATCTTTATCGCATTTAATCTTTTTTTTTCTAAATAAAAATAAAGATTTACAATTTTTTTGTCATTATGGTTGGGGAAATTAGGCCAACTATCCTTAAAAATTAACTTACTTGATTAATACCCTATTATCTAATTAAAATATTTAATAACGTCATAAATACATTTTAAAACCTCCCAACACCCTCAAACTCCTGAACAGCCCCAAAACGCAAATACGCAGCCTCCAATCCTCCACCTCGTCCTCGACGTTGTGGTGGTGGTGGTGATAGTAGTCTATCGACGACATGTTGAAACAAAGGCAGGCGAAGGTTTCGGTGGCAGAATACCGAACCCACAGTCACTGCGGGCGATTGCAACAGTAAGGAACCCATCACATCACAATGCTTGTAATTTGGCTTACTTTTGCAAGAAAAAGATGAAATCTAAGTTTAATTTTGTGAGTTTCGCTTACAATTGCAATCAAACTAGTTTAAGTTGAAGAATTTGTTTGTTGCACCAGAGGAAATTGCATTACCAATAATTCGTGGCTGTTACAAATGGTAAGGATAATTTGCAGTTAATGTAACCAAACTTTTATTAGTGGCATTTCACACACACCATCAAAAAATTTATAACTTGTGTAGAGTTAATATTCTCAATTTATAACTTGTGTACAGTTCAGAACTCAAGTCACAGAGCCTAATTGCATCAAACGTGTTCGTGTGTGAGAAATGGAGAGAGATGGACCTGGAGGAGGTTGGTCTACTTGGTTCTGCATTTCGTGTGAAAAATAGCACAAAGTTGAATTTCATAAGGTCGAAAGAACAAGTTACAGACTTGATTAAGAATGTTTGTGATGGATTTATGCACAACAGCACATGTATATATAATGTTTCTGATTCTGCTTATTACTGTTTCTTGGTCGGTCACTAGCCCTTTGATTTTCCAGGAAACAAGATCGAAATGGGTCAAGTCGGTAGTATTTTGTCCAATTTTGGTTTAATTTATGACTTAATTTTTACTGTTTAAATTGTTTTGGCGTTTCTTGATTGGATAGATGCTATAAGCACACATTAGATGCTCGAATACGTAAGCAGTGTTTGTCGCTTTTTTTATTTTCTGTCACTTTATTTTAATTTGTGTCACTGTTTTTGAATTCGTCATTTTTTTTTTAATTTTTGTCACTTTTTTGGATTTTTGTCACTTTTTTTAAGTGTTTGTTAGTTACATTCTTGATTTCTATCTTTTTTTAGTGACAAACGTCAGTTTTTAATAAAAGTGACAATGTAATAAAAAAATGACACTTAACTTTTAAAAGTGACATTGTATCACTTTTTTTAGATTTTGTCACTTTTTTTAATTTTTTGTCACCTTTTAAATTTTTGTCACTTTTTAAGAAGATAAAAAGTGAAATAATATATTATATTTTCCTAACATAATCAGCATATGGATTGTCCTGGACGTGCTGATTATTTTAAGAACATAATTACTGGTGCTGCACAAATGGATGGTAATATTTTGGTATTTGTCATTTTTTTTAGTTTGTCACTTTTTTTAAGTTTGTATCACTTTTTGAGTGTTTGTTTCACTTTTTTTGAATTTTGTCACTTTTTTTGAGTTTGTGTCACGTTTTTCAAAAAGTTTTTTTTACCAATTTTTATAAAAAAAAAGTGACAATGTGTCACTTTTTCATTTTACACAGTATTTTTTACTTTATAAAAACTTTTCATATGATCTTTCAAAACATCCATAATTTTAAGGGTATTTTTGTAAGTACCCTTATAGTCTTTAATCATATTTAACACATCGAAAGTAAAAATAAAGGCCCATATTAAATTTTTTAGCCCGTCTCCCTTTCCAAGTTATTCCTTCCTCTCTCCAAAAAGAGCGATTAGAATCTTCAAGAACATTTCTAAACTTCTCACTTCGCTAGATGATTTGAGTGATGTGCTTTGTACGAGTAGTCATTTTTTATGTGACATCATCGTCAATTGATATTCAACCATTTTAATGAGTCACATCTAGTTGTATTGTAGAATTGATCACAATTGTTTTTAGGAGAAGTTGAGTAATGTTTAATGCTGATTCAATTGTAAACTCAATTTGCACACAAATCCACACTCCTTGCTCATCAGTCCACGTGACTTCGATAATCGTACAAACGGTATCAAAATGGTACTTTAATGAGAATCGAATTTCCAATTTCAAATCTCTCCTCCCTCACAAAGGCGTGTTTCGCTTACTTTTTAATATTTATCTATTGGTAAATCTTTCCTTAAATAAATTTTTGTTTGATTGTAAGTTAAACAAGTAAAATATTTATTTTAAAAGTAATCGATATATTACCAAAAAGATAAAATCTTTTTACCCTTTTTTTTTTCTTAAAAATACATTTTGAAATAGTAGATTAATTGAGAATGTGTGATTGAAAAATAAGGAAAAATTTTGAATTTACATATAATATTATTTTATCGAAAAATGTTTGATTGAAAAAAAGGGAAAAAAGTGTTTTTTAAAAATAATGGGGATCAGACAGCATAAGAAAATGTTAACATGTTTGATCCAACAAAATAACATTGCCAAGGACTTCTAATTAAATATTGAGAATTCGATATAGAATATAAGGGGTTGTTCTCTTCGTGTTTGAGTTTTTAATTTTTAGTTTTGAATTTATTTTGGATTTTGTGTTTTGAATGTCCATTTTAAGATTGTCGAAAATTTGTTCTTTTTGTCATTTTGAAAAATTGTTTTCGAAAAAAAAATGAAAATGTGTTCTCTCTCTCTCTCTCTTCATTTCATCATTGTCGTCTCTCTCTCTGGCCCTCCTAGTGGTCACAATCGAGCCGAGCGGCTCGTCTGCTAGGCCGCTCGGCTCGTACTGTAGCAGTCTAGGAGCCGCTTGTGCTCGTAAAAAAATGAGCCCGAGCACGAGTCGAGCGGGCTGGCTTGCCAGACGAGCCGGCTCGGCTCGGCTAGGCTCGTTACGTTGCCGAGCAGCTCGGCGAGCCCACGAGCAGAGCGGCTTGTGGGCTCGCCTATA
>CAIGRB010098139.1:0-14969 GCA_903798255.1 Fraxinus quadrangulata | reverse complement strand
CCCTTGGACGTCCATTAGGCATCCCATACCATATTTTCATTGAGCATTGGATAAAAACTCTTGCAAATCACTTTCAAATTCATTCAAAACCATTTTCTTCTTTGTAGAGAGAAATTTCGTCGAAAGTTCACCGTAACTTGTGGTTTGAAGTGCTTCTACCACAAGTTGAATCCGTTGTATCTTAGGAGACAAGTGCCGTGAACCATGAACACCGTTGTGGGGCAATTTTGTCTTAAGAAAAGAGTGAAAATCACTTGCCTCAAATTGGTCTTCTTCTTCTTTATTACTTGGCTACCATTTGTTTTCATTTGTAATTTTCATACTATATTTCCAATCACCTTGGTATATTGTTTGGTCATGCTCATACGAATTAAATTTTGCTTTTTGTTTGTTAGATATACATTTTTCCCTTTCACCCGCACTTATATTTAACTCGCGTCTCCAATAATTTTAAGAAAAAATTTTGTGTATGTGGTTGTTGTCAATCTTTTCTCTTCGTCTTTTGAAATACACATTCGTGTGATATTCCATTCTTTTGATTTATTTACGTTGAACTTCTGTTTGGGTAATAGAAATTACCATCATTGAGGCTACTTCAAATTAAAATGGTTCAAACAATGTGGTTCTACCATTGGCTATACCACTTCAAAATATTGCAATCCCGCATAGGGAAAAATCGAAAAAGTTTGGAAGCATGGACTTCAAGAGATGGAAACAAAAGATGTTATATCTTACCACTCTAAATTTGGCAAAGTTTTTAAAGGAGACTACACCAACAGTACAAGAAGGAGACAATAATCGTGAATCGATTATTGCTTTGGATGCATGGAAGCACCCGGACTTTCTCTACAAAAATTATATCCTAAACGAATTGGACAACAAACTATATGAAGTGTATTGTTTGAAGAACTCGGCTAAAGAACTATGTGATTCTTTGGAGAAGAAATACAAGACCGAGGATGCTGGAACTAAGAAGTTCATAGTGGGCAAATTTTTGGACTACAAGATGGTAGATTCCAAAATGGTGATTAGTCAAGTACAAGAACTTCAAGTTCTGTTACATGACATCCATGTCGAGAAGATGGAATTGAGCGAATCTTTCCAAGTTGCTAACATCATTGAAAAGCTCTCTCCTTTGTGGAGAGATTTCAAAAACTATTTCAAGCATAAACGCAAGGAAATGAACTTGGAAGAATTGATTGTCCGCTTGAGAATCAAAAAAGATAATAGGAAAACCAATAAAAGGCCTATTGTTCAACTTGGAGCAAACTTTATTGAAACCAACTCGAAAGCTATCAACAAGAAGCGAAAGTTCTCCAGTGAGGCACCATGAAGAGATAACTTCAAGAAGGCCAAAAAGTTCAAAGAGAACTGCTACAACTGTGGAAAGACCGGACTTCACTCAAATGAATGTTGAAAATCAAAGAGGAATGCACATGCTAACATGGTTGACAGAGACACCCTTTTTGAAGGGATGAAAGTGATGAATTTATCTACAGTTATTTTCAAGTGCAACCACATTGGAAACTCAAGGAAATGTTAGGTTGATAGATAGGGGTGGGCAAAAAATAATCCGAGCCAATCAAACCGATCAACCCAAACCAATCGGTTTGGGTTGGGTTTGAGTTAGGAAATCAAATTTTAGGTCGGGTAGGATTGAGTTTCGGATTATCTATTAAAACCCAATCAAACCCAACCCAACCCAATAAACTAAAAAATATTAAAATAAAAATTATTACTAATCCAAAAACCTAAAACCTAATTATTACTACCCGTGCCTCTGCTTCTCGACTCCATTTGTTTACGTAATTTTTTATTAAATACTTGAATTGAAGGAGGAGATTTACATTTTTAGTATTTAAGTTGAATTTATTTTATTCAATATGTATAATATGTAGGTATTTAAAATGTATTTAAATTGACTTAATATGTATTTAATTTAATCATGGTATAATCTATTTAATAGGTTTTACAATATTTTTAATTTATATTGTTCTACTAGAATGGAACTTAACTTTACGGACCATTGATATAATTTCAATTGACTTGAGACCTTTCAAATCTAATTTTTTAATGTAACTGAAATTGATCCAAATTGAAATGGTATCTAACTTATAAAAAATTGTTCAAATTCAACGAAAAAATTTCCAACCATTGGGCCCATAAAAAAAATTGTCCAACAAAAGAATAACTTGGTCAAACTTGAATTGGACTAAAGTCCAAACCAATTAACCCAACCCAAACCAACCCGAGTTTGGTCCAAACCAATTAACCCAACCCAAACCAACCCGAGTTTGGTCGGTTTGGATTAGGTTGGGTTTCAACCATGAATGGGTTTCAAACCGAATATGTTGGATTGGATTTGGGTTGGACTCAAAACAAATCCATCCCAACCTATACTTAGCCCTATGTACAAATAAGGCGATGTTTTCAAACTATCAAAAATTGGATGGAGAACAACTCTTTACGAGAAACCTTGCAAGTTTCAAAGTTGAAGGACAAGGGAATCTCACTTTGAAGATGACATCCGACAAAGAACTAGTCCTCAACAACGTCCTACATGTGCCGGACATATGAAAGAATCTAGTGTCTGAGTCTCTATTTAGTAAAAATTGTTTTAAACTTAATTTTTTTATCCGATTGTACTCACTAAGAATGAGATGTATGTAGGAAATGGATACATGTGTGATGGAATGTTCAAAATGAACGTTCTTAATATTGTACCAAGGTAAAGTATTATGAATAAAACTTTAAATTCCGTTTATATGCTTGAATTGTCTTGTTTGTGGCATAATTGATTAGAACATGTGAATTACAAATCTTTGCTAAACTTATGAATCAAATTTTAATTCCTGCTTTTAAAATCGATCCTAATCATAAATGTGATGTGTGTGTGAAGCAAAATTGGCTAAAACACTGTTCCTCTCGATTCAAAGGAACACTACACCTTTAGAACTAATGCATAGTGACATTTGTGATTTCAAATATATTCAAACTATAGGTGGTAGAAAATACTTTATTACTTTCATTGATGATTGTACAAAGTATTGTTATGTCTTTCTTTTAAGAAGTAAAGATGAGGTGTTTGATGCCTTTAAACGTTATAAGGTAGAAGTTGAAACTCAACTTGGTAAACGAAAAAAGAATATTCGTAGTGATAGAGGAGGTGAATATCGGGCACCGTTGAAGAATTCTGTTCCGAATATGGAATTATTTATCAAATGACACCATACTCTCCTCAATCAAATGGTATTGCTAAATGCAAAAATTGAACTTTAAAAAGATGATGAACGCCATGTTGATAAGTTCAGGTCTACCCCAGAACTTGTGGAGAGAAGCTATTTTAACAGCAAATAGTATTCTTAGTAAAATACCCCTCAAGAAAATGGAAGAAACTTCATATGAATTATGGAAATGTCATCCTTCTTCCTACAAACACTTGAAAGTGTAGAGGTTTTTGGCTAAGGTTGAAATCTCAAATCCTAAGCAAGTAAAGATTGGTCCTAAAATAATTGATTGCATATTTATTGGATACGTCAACAATAGTAGTGCATATCGATTCCTTGTACATATATTTGAAATTCAAGATATACATGAGGGAACCATAATTGAATCGAGAAATGCATCATTTTTCGAGAATATTTTTCCATGTAAAAACAAGGAAAATGCAAGTTCAAATAAAAGAACTTATGATACTACAAGTGATATTTCAAATGAGGAAGAATCGAGACGTAGTAAAAGAGCAAGAATATCAACTTCATTTGGTCCAAATTTTCTAACATATATGGTAAAAAAAGATCCAAAAACTTTCGATGAAGTCATGTGTACACCGGAAGCACCGCATTGGAAAAAGCTATCAATAATGAGATAGATTCGATAATGCAAAATCATACTTGGGAGTTGGTTGATTTACCTCCCGAAAATAAGCCTTTAGGGTGTAAATGAATTTTAAAGAAGAAACTTAAACAAATGGATCCATTGATAAATATAAGTTTAGATTGGTTACCAAAGGATATAGGCAAAATGAGGGACTTGATTTCTTTGATACCTACTCACATGCAACTAGAATCACTTCGATACGGTTGTTAATTGGGAATTGCAGCAATACACAACCTTGAAGTTCATCAAATGGATGTGAAAATGGTGTTCTTGAATGGTGAGTTATAATAGGAGATATACATAGAACAACCCGAAGGGTTCGTCTCTCCTAATAACAAAC
Organism: Fraxinus quadrangulata; assembly: GCA_903798255.1. Classification (NCBI taxonomy): domain Eukaryota; kingdom Viridiplantae; phylum Streptophyta; class Magnoliopsida; order Lamiales; family Oleaceae; genus Fraxinus; species Fraxinus quadrangulata. The sequence continues at coordinate 10,750 of CAIGRB010098139.1, read as the reverse complement.
ACAAGATTTGTAAATTTGTTATGTCCTAGATTTAAACAAGCTCCTAAATAATGGTACCAAAAGTTTGACAAAATAATGTTGTCAAACGAATTTAAGATAAACGAGTGTGATAAGTGTGTATATATAAAACATACACCAAATGTCTATGTGATTGCATGTCTATATGTAGACGACATGTTATTAATGGGAAATTGTCATAAAGTGTTACTAAAAACCAAGAAAATGCTAACGAAGTATTTTGATATGAAAGATATGGGTGTTTCTAATGTGATATTAGGGATTAAGATCTCTAGAACACTGAAAGAAATCGTGCTTTCTCAATCTCATTACATTGAGAGTATGCTAAAAAAGTATAATATATTGACCCAAGTTTACACTTAGTCAAAAATACGGGTGAATGTGTGTCACAACTAAGGTATTCACAAGTTATATGAAATCTAATATTTATTACAAACTGCACTCGACCAAATATAGCATATGTTGTAAAGAAACTTAGTAGATTCACAAGTAATCTAAGCCATGATCATTGGAAGATTTTAACAAGGGTTCTTAGGTATTTAAAGTATACATTAACTTATGGATTACATTTCCCAAAATATCATCCGGTATTGAAAAGATATTGTGATGCGAATTGGATATATGACATGAAGGATTTCAAGTCTACTAGTAGTTATGTATTTACCATTGATGGAGCTGCTATAATATAAAAATAGACAAAGCAAACGTCTATACCTCGATCAACAGTGGAATCAGAGTTCATTGCTTTAGATAAAGCTGGAGAAGAGGCAGAATGACTTCGTAATTTTTTGGAAGATATTCCATATTGGCCCAAGCCAGTACTTGCAATAAGTGTATACTGTAATAGTCAATCGGCTATTGGAAAGGCTCGAAGCAGCATGTATAATGATAAGTCTAGACATATACGTCACAGATATAATACTATTAAGCAACTAATATCTAATGGCATCATCTCCATAGATTATGTAAAATCAAAAGAGAACATTGTAGATCCACTTACAAAAGATTTGCCTAGAGATCAAGTACGTTGCCTATCAAAAGGAATGTGATTAAAGCCTACTACGTAAGAATCTTTATAATGGTAACCCTACCTTGTTGACTAGAGATCTCAAGATCTTGATTCAATGGGATAACTAAATTATGAGGATTTAAAGAAGCACTTAGGAAATTATTTTCTAACTCATTCATGTGATATTAAAGTGCCTTCTGTAGAATGATTAAATGTTAAGATACTCTTTTAATTATTCATATATCTTGATTAAGTCAAGTGGAGTAGGACATAATACTCTTAATAGGAGGTCACCTATGTTAATGTGAAGTGGAGCCGCTTCAATGAGAATTGTTGGAAGCTACAATTCTCTAAACACTTATGAAACTCAAGGGTGGTTTAGGGCCAAATGAACTAAGTCATGAGGACTATGAATGGATTAGGGCAGATATCTATGTGAGTATTATTGTTTTGGTTTACATCAACGGCTGAATGGTTCAAGACATCACGTTCAACAATTAGCCAAGTAATTCGACAGTATTTCACTAAGGAAAGTTCAAGGCCGAAAGCTACCTTACCTGATGCAGTATTTTTTTGCTCTCTCTATACTATACATCATATTTTTTCATAGCATGAGCACATTCGAATTCCCATTCATGTGGGGGATTGTTAGAAATTGATTTAGAAGATTGAAAATTTGGTTAAGTGTCAAAATAAAATAAAAACTTGGAAAAGTGACTTTCGTGTCAACTTTGGCCAAATATTTGGACTTAATTCGATGGTCAAATTACAAATATAAATAGATCAACTTGTTCTACTCGTCGAGTAGATCGTCATGGTATATTTAGAATTTCAAAACCAATTCCAGATGAATGAGAAATTACGGCTCAAATTTGAAAGAAAATAGAGAAAACTGTCGAATATATTTACCTAAGTATGTCACTCGCCTGATGCTGGACTGTCGCTCGAGCTACAGGAAAGCGACAAAGTCACTATTTTCATCGCTCGAGAGGAGATAGCAACATGTTAGCGACAGTGAATGGTCCGACTTTTGGCAATAGTTGCTGAGTTTGTGGTGCAACACTTCATTCACAATCTCTCATCCTCTATATATAGGTCCCCTTGGACGTCTATTAGGCATTCTATACCATATTTGCATTGAGCATTGTATAAAAACTCTTGCAAATCACTTGAAAATTTATTCAAAACTGTTTTCTTCTTTGTATAGAGAAACTCCATCGAAAGTTCATCGTAACTTTTGGTTTGAAGTGCTTCTACCACAAGTTGAATCCATTGTATTTTGAGAGACAAGTGTCGTGAACTGTGTGCACCGTTGCAGGGCAATTTTGTCTTAAGCAATGAGTAAAAATTACTTGCCTCAAATTGCTCTTCTTCTTTATTTCTTGGCTGCCCTTTGTTTTCATTTGTAGTTTTCATACTACATTTCCAATCGCATTGTTATATTATTTAGTCACGCTCATTTGGTTTAAACTTTACTTTTTATTTATTCGATATGCAACAATCATTTCACCCTCACTTATATTTAGCCCTCATCACCAACAATAACTGATAACATATTGTACCAAATAACCATGACAAACAAAAACTCAAGATCCATAATGTCATTAGATAAACTTTTGGCATCTTTGAATGGCTTAGGGTCATCACATATATCCACCAAATGTTCTAAAGCGGCTTTTATTTTCTTCGCTTGAAATCTTATTATTTTAATACTTTCAACTTGACTTTCTCAACATATTTGTGATAATAGATTGAGTGTCACACCTTTTACATTATCTTTAAAAAATTTCATCATTTTGTAGAGGATTAAACATGGTGTGTAAAATGCCATTGAATTTACTTCTAGTATTCTTTTCGGTAAACATGTATGCTTCCATTTCATATTAAAATCATTATCATAATTCCGATCTCATAAATCACTGATACCAAGTTCAAAACTTTTATATGTAATAATTCAACAAACTGTTCCGACCCTGAAGTATCATCCGCCTTAAGTATCCCAAAAAAAAAAACAAAGAAGCAGAAGAAAGAGAAATCTCCTTCTTTAATTGGACTTATTTAGACATCTACATAATTAAGTTTTAAATACTTCTACAAAGTAAAGGCTAAACTAACTTAAAGTTTACGTTTTAATTATATATCAATATATTTGCTAATTGGACAATTGGGTTGGCTTGATTGGCTGCATTTGAATTTTATTTTATTTATAAATTTTGAAGAACTATATATAATAAATTATTTTAGGGACCTTCACAAAAGCAGAACCCTAGGCGATCACCTACCTCACCTATGCTTAGGGCTGTTACTGACCAAACGATATGCGTGGTGAATGGTGGTGACTAGTTGTGTTGCATGATAGTGGTGGTGATGCGTGTTGGCGGCGATAGTGCTTGTTGGTGAATGGTGGTGGTGGCAAGTGTGAAGGTGATAGTTCATATTGATAGTGGCATGTATAGAAGTAGAAGGTATCCGCGGTGGTGGTGGTGTAGGGAGGCAAGGGTGGTTGTAGCCTTGTTTGGGTTAGGGAAGGTTGATTTATTAGGAGACGTGATTTTGAAAAAAACACGTAGATGTGTGGAAATTTGAGATTCTTGGGGTGTATGGTGTGATAACCACAAATTCACTTCTTAAATATTGTTAATTTTATTTAGAGGAAAGTGTGCCAGTATAAATTAAAAGTATTTGAAAATGCTTTATATTAAACCGTTTCCTAGATATAAAAACCCATTCAATAAAACCCCCAATTTAGAACTTTAAATTCTCTCCGTGTAAAATCCCACAATTTAGAGTTTGTTCAAATCGCAAGAAAACCTGCAAAAATCCTTCTGATATGATTTTTTTTCCACAATCTGTAGTGTAATTACGTTCTAAATAAGAATGTCAAAGACATTGTCAACCCAACAATTTATGTCCACGTCTTAAATTTAATATCAAATAACACACTTTCAAAAGTTTGGACCACTTCGTCTTCCACAAGTGTTTCATAAAAAAAGGTCCATAAACTTAAATTGTTCGTATTAACTCCTTTAATATCTCAGATTTTTGGAGACCTTTTGAAATTTATTATTATTATTATTATTATTATTATTATTATTATTATGGAAGACGAAGTAGTCCATGCTTTTGAATGCCTGTCTGATTTTAATTTTATGACATGGACATGTAGTGTTGAGTTGGTAGTGTCTTGACATCTATGTAAGATGATCATTTATATTTAACGGCAACATTATCAAATGTCATTATAAATGAGATGGAGAGACTTTCTTTGAAATTAAATTAAAGTGTAATGTCTTGATTGACGGGGGTTGAAGTACAGTTACCCAACTAACAATTGAATCAAAGTACATTGACTGCGAAATGGAATTAACCAATTTGATGTTAAACCGTACATAAAATCTTAGAAGTTCATGTCATTAATTGTGTTTACAGTCACCACATACTCATTTGTGTTTGGAAAAGGGCTCGCCGGAGAAGAAGTCAAATTTTGGCAATTAGATCAATTTGTCAGTTCCGATACGATATTTTATTTGATTGTTCCGATACGATATTTTATTTGATTATGTTGCATTTGAATACAAATTGACATGATATGTTACATTAAGATGGCCAATTTTTGTGAAGTTCTAATAGGGAATATTATGTGATTAAGTATATCAGGGATCGTAAGTAACATGATTCGTTACATTAAATGTTTGATATGTGAATGTCTGAAATAATTATGTTGTGCTACATGATTTGTTACATTGGGATTAGAAAGAAACCTGATCTGTTACATTGCATTAGGCATTGGTGAAGGACAAGTACGATCTGATACATTTGAATTAGATAATAATGTGATTTCTTCGAATATCTATTGTGTCATCTTTTACCAAACACATTAGGGGGTGTTTGTTAGTCTAATATAATTTGTTACATTTGGATTAAAAGTAAACTGGTTTGTTACAATGTGTGTTAAGCTACACTATGAGAGTTTTGCAAACTAGTTGTGAAAACCTTGTGATCTAATTATCTAATACCTCGAATCTTTATGGCGGTTTAAATGTGAAGTACTAGAATTTGATGATCAAATTGGAATTTTTCAATTCTTGAGGGATCGAAGTGAAAATATTGGAAAATGATTAGTAGAAGGAATGATGAATCATTTGAGAATTAAAAAGCAATTTGGCACTTAATTTCAAAATTTGAAAAGTTCAAGGGCCAAACCGTAGTTTAAGAAAGACCATGTGTAACAACATATTTAATTTTGATACTATGAAAATGGGGATCTTTGAAATTTAAATTTCTTATGACAAGAATCAAAATAGTTCAAATGGCAAGCAACCCCCTTCATTTTTAGCCATCGACGTCATTTTCATTTTATCTTTTACATGTTAAACAAATTCTCTTCCCCGAAGTTTCGTTTAAACTATTTTAGAAAGTAGAAGAATGATGCTTTTCTTTTTTTCAAAGAAAAGTAATTTTGTTCCAAGATCAAACAAATATTTCAAAGAGTTTGTTCTTCAAGCTCCAATATTTTAAATCAAGAAACTTTACAAAAGTTATGGTAAAACACATTTACGAATTTTTAAAGTTGATTCAATATTTTATTCTTAATATGATGTGACTAATGACCGTAATGGGTTCTATGTTGTGATTAAGAGGAACCCAATTTATGATGAAGTACTATATCGAGCAAAGATATGAATTCAGATTGAGAAGATCTAGTTCATAATAAGATAAATTCGAAATGTTTCTTTTCTAAGCAATCACATTATTTGACTTTAAGTATAAAATTATATTCGTATCTTACAATGTATTTTGTACTCACTCAAGTAATTTTAAAACATTTTAGCTACGTGATTGTTGGGGGATGAGGTTGGTTGAGACGTATTTTTAAATTAATATGTCATCTCAAATTTACCCTTATTATCTTTACCACTAACTCACCAAATTGATAAAATGTTAGTTTAAAGTGATGTGTCAATAATCAACTCCTCATAACGTCTCAACCAACCTCATCCCTCAACAAAAAAGTGTTATTTTGAAATATTTAAAATCTATGTTAACCTTCTGTGTTGTAACATTCTATTTTAACGAATTTTAAAAACAAGTTTAGTTTTTATTTTGCAATTTATAAGTATTTTTTTCTATGTTGTAATGAATTGTTTCTTAAATAAATTTTGAGTCATACATAAGTTGCAACTTTTGAAATTCAATTACAATTTTTGGGGTTCAAATGAAATTATTATGATATGTTGTCAAAATTTGCTAAGTTTTAAGTAGTTTTCCGCAATAAATTTAAATATGGAGTCTTTTGGGCAAAACATATGACCCCCTAAATGTCAATATGTTAGTCAGTCATAGGACTAAAATCTCTATACGCTAAAATATTTCTTTGTAATAAATGTTTTCTAAAACTTTTAAGCAATAATCCACTGTCTCTGAACAAGGCAAATGTTGAAATTCGTATTTGTAACAAGCCAACAGAATTAAGAAGAGACTAGAAAGTTGCAGTCACAAGAAATGCATTGGAGTGGAAGTTGCTGATGCACATGCTGAGAAGTTAGAGTAGATTCCAAATCAGTTATTTAGCTTAATGATTAGTGTGCAATAGAATTTTGACACCTGTATAGGTTTGTTACTTTGCATTATATATTTATATATGTAGCAGTACTCTCAAAATACACAAGTAGAAAAATTCAGAATCTGAATTGCTTTCTTCATTCAATCCGTGTTCTGCTTTCTTCCATTATATTTTCTTCCATCTTACTAGTAAGATTAATCTGATACCAATTATCTAATGTACGCAAGTTAAATTCGGATAGTACTAACACAAAAGTTAATATGCTAAGGAAGAAGAGGCAAACCATTATCAGGGAGGCTTATATGAGCTATGAAAGAAACTTGAACATCTCCAATTTCCATTAGAAGTTTCCCACCCGTCAGGAAGTTTAGTTAGTGGGGCTAAAATTGAAATTGACGAAATGATTATGGTGTCAGACATAGCCCTTCGTATGAAAGACCACGATATTCTTGTGATGTTAGTGTTCTAACAGTTACCCATTTAATGTTTCCAGAAACGTTGTTAGGATTTGAAGTTGTTGACAATCTTTTGATAAAACTATTGTTGTAAAAGCATTTTTAAAAGTTAAAGGGTTGAGTAGTAAGTTAGAAATCTTAGGGTTCGAGTATGGAACAAAGCAATAAACATCACCGCAATTTGGCTAGCCTATCGCCCAGCTGTTGCTCGAATGGTAAAAACATAAGCTGCATTGCCCGCTTGTCGCTTGGACTTCGTTCGAGCGAGACACCGTCGCTCGCCTGTCGCTGAGGTCTCATTCGAGCGACGGCGTTTTCCGAAAAAACCTAATTCGCATTTTTTTAAGCTATTATCCGGTTCATACTACCCAAAACCTGTTCACTCTGTATATGAAAGCCGCCACACGAAAAATTGAGGTTGAACATTTAGAGAAACAAGGTTTTTCATCCTCCATATGATTCTACATCATTCATTGAGATCAACCATTATTTTGATTTGATCATTGCATTGAAAAATATTATCTTCACTTAAACCAAATACCAAAACACATACTTCTACAACATTTGCCAGAGTTCTCAAGACCAAAGAAGGTGACTGGAGTTTTTGGTCGTTGGAGAATAAGGAGTTCTCATTAATCCATAGGAGATAGACGGATTCAGAAGGATGGAAGTTGCTACAAGAGCACGCAATTCAAGAAGGCTTTTAAGTCAGGAGATTAGAAAGCACTATAATTAGTCGAATCTGATAGTACTGTAAGTTGATTAGTTTATAGTGGAGGTAATTAGTTTGATCTAGGAGTTTTTACCTAGTTGGGTTACCATCATCAATATTGGTATTATTTATTATTTTCTTATTACAAACTGCGGCAACTCAATTTAGGATAATTGGTCTGTTTGTTTAATCATCTAAAAATAATTAAAAAGTGGCTTGTTGTTTTTAATTGTATAATTTTGTACGTAAGGTCAAACGTAATCTTTAATTCCGCATAAACACCTATTCACCCCCTCTAGGTGATAATTATGGTTGACCTCGTTATTTCAGTTGGTATCAAAGACTAAATTCAAATCCTGGCCTTATATTTCTAGATGAGTAATTCATTATCCATCCCGCTATATTTTGATGGCAATAACTACGTCTACTGGAAGATTAGAATGAGAGGTTTTTTAAAATCTATGGATGAGGATATCTGGCTAAGTGTTGTGAATGGTTGGGATGCACCTAGTTCTATGGTTAATAATGAAATAATCCCCACTCATATTGCTAATTGGACTAGAGCGAACTTAGATGAGTGTAACTAGAATAGCAAAGCCTTACATGCCTTATTTATAACAGTGTCCCTTGAAGAATTTTAGCGAGTGTCAATGTGTGAGGTGGCCAAAGAGGTTTGAGATATTCTGCAGACCACACATGAAGGAACTTAGGAGGTTAAGAACTTAAAATTACAGATTATAACAACTAGGTTTGAAGAAATTCAGATGAAGAAAAATGAAACTTTTGATGATTTTTATGCTAGCTTAAACGACATTGTGAATTCTAGTTTCAACCTAGGTGAGAGGATCCCTAAGTTTAAAATTGTTAGAAAAATCTTTAGATCCATACCTGAGAGATTTAGACCTAAGATTACGGTTATTGAAGAGAGTAAGAACTTAGATACTGTTAAGACAAAGGAACTTGTAGGATTGCTTCAAACTTATGAACTCACCATATTTTTGATAGCCCAAGAATTAACTAATCAATAGGGGTGAATTGGTTATTGAAACGACACTTAGTCTCAAAATAATACAATACACAAGATATAAATGCAAAGTGTAATACTTGAACTAAATATGCAAGTTAGATAACTTAATTCAAAGTATGGATAGCACAATATAATTGGCAATGTAAAGTAAAGTGCAATAATGTAAAGACAACAAACCAATTTAATGGGGTTCGATACACAATGTGTTCTACGTCCCCGTTACCAATCTCTCCATCATGAGTAAGGCCAAATGAACTAAAATGGTAACTTACAAACAAGGAGTATCAATCCTTAAGTGACTTACAACAAGAAACACTTATCCTTAATTGACTTACAATAAGGAGCACTTATCCTTAGGTGACTTACAACAAGGAGCACCTATCCTTAACAACTATCGAGTTTTCACAAGGCTCTCAAAACTACCAAAATAGAAATGATAATTTTACAATTTAAAAGAACTCTCTTAACAAATTATATAATCAATTTAAGTATTAGATTATGATAACACTTCAATAGATAACAAATAATAAAGTTCAAGTGTTTATATTGTAAACTTTGATGAATGATAGATAATAAAATAGTTTGTATCTTTGTATCAAAATTTTCAACCAATGATCTTTCTTAACAAATAATACAAGTTAAGTATAAATAGAGATTTACACTTCAATATAAGTGTTGGCAAAGAAATTTTTTATCAAGAATTGAAAGTAAATGAAATGGAAAGTTTTCTTGCAAAGTAGAATCCTTGATGAAATAGATAAAACTAGTTTTTAATCAATCAAGAGATTCTTTATAATAAATGAAATAGAATAAATACTCAAGTAAGATCAATGATTTTAAATAAATAAATTCTCTTCAAATCTCTTGTGAGTTGGTGAAATTGAATGCAAAAGACATGGATATTTATAGAACAAAAAGAGATATGATCAGTCACTTTCGGTTGATCAAGTTTGATCAATCAGAAGTGTCAATATAGCCGTTAGGAAATCAACTCGTTGGACTTTCGGTCGACCGAAAATGCCCTTTTAAAATTGCTGCAAATCTGGTGAGCAGCATTCAGTCGATCAGTATAGTTTCGGTCGACCAGATGTTAAATCCGGTGAGTTTTTGTAAATACGGTGAGAAGTGGATGCAAATATAGTAAGCACCTCTTTTGGTTGACTGGTAGACTTTTGGTCGACAGGAATGCTTGGATTTTGGAGTTGGTTATTTTATCAAAAAATTGTTCATTTTCCGAAATCAATTTCATTTCTAAAACATTTTTATGCAAATGATGAATTATGAAAAAATAGCTTGAGCTTTATGCATTTGCTGAAATTGATGAGTTATACTTTTACATATAAATCGAAGCAACTTCTAAAAACTCTATTCTTCAACGTTCTTGTTCTCTTCGAGTCTCTTTTGATTGTTTGTTCTCCAACAGATGACAATTTGAGCCTTTGAATACTTATAAAAATTTATTCATGAAAAACTCAAAAAACAATACTTGTTAGAGATATAAGTGTATTGTTTGTTATAATCAAAACAAGTAGAACTATATTAAATCATATGTCAACAATTTCCCCATTTTTTATTATGATAAACAATATGTGATTTGTAGTGATTTGTAGAACTATACAAAATATTCCCACTTTATTTTACACATCAATGAGAATTAAATTTGAATCATATATAGTATAATGTTCTAAAGATATGCATTTCCACAATTCATTGACATAGTAAATCACAAGAAGTCACAATTCATTATGTGATAATTCATAATAATTCATACCAATTCATAATAGCAACCATATAGTAATCACATTCACGTTCTTTTTCCCCCTTTGTCATCATAAAAAAGAATGGGGATTTAAAAGAAATTTCTCCCTTAATCAAGGCATAGGTGCAAGTTAGTAAAAATAAGAAAAATGTAATTAACAATCAATAACAAGTGATATAAATTATAGGTCATGTTATAGAAATAAGT
>CAIGRB010098137.1:0-16437 GCA_903798255.1 Fraxinus quadrangulata | reverse complement strand
CTCTCGACACTTGCGGCGATGATGAAGCTAGCGAGAATCGTCGCTACAACCACGATAATGATGTCGTCGTCATTGAGCGCTAATGGACGATGTCGCTTGACATCATTACTGTAGTGGCGATGATGAGCATAGCGGTCATCGCCGCAGCAACAATGGTGATGAAGTCATCGCTGCAACCAGAGCGCAGTGGTCATTATTGATTTTTAGGCAATCTAGTTTTTTGGGTGTTGGTGGTGCCGATTTAGGGTTGCGAAGGTTTTTCGTCGCTGCGCTCAAAGTACAATGCCCATCATCGATCGGATATAGTTTTACGATCGTTGGTTGTCCAGCTTTTAGGCGACGATGGTGGTGGGCGTAAGCAATGTTTTATTAAAAAATCAGATGAGAATTTAATATTATTAATAATATTATAAAATTAAATTCATATACCCATACCTTCTACCCCATCCTCATCCTCACCCTCACCCTCACAGCCTCACCATACCAAAATTCAATCTGTTCTCTCCCTCTCTCCCTCCCTCCATTATCCATCGACACCTATGGCGATGATGAAGCTAGCGAGAATCATCACTACAGCCACGATGATGATGTCGTCGTTGTTGTGCTCTAAGGGTGATGTCGTTTGACGTCATTGCTGTAGTGGTGATGATGAGTGTAGCGATCATCAATGGGCTCAGAGCGCAGTGGTCATCATTGATTTTTGGGCAATCTAGTTTTTGGGTGTTGGTGGTGCCGATTTAGGGTTGCGATGGTTTTCCGTCACAGCGCTTAAAGCAAACGTCCATTGTCGATCGGATCTAGTTTTGCGATCGATGGTTATCCAGTTTTTGGGTGACGATGGTCGTGGTCGTGAGCGACGTTTTTGGTGGTGGAAAATGAGCAGAAATCTAGAGTAATAGGTGTCGGAGTTTTGGGATGGTAGTGGTTTGCAAATGGTGGCGATATTTATAGGTGGTGGTATTAGTACTGGTCAGGTAGTGGTGGTCGTAACGTAGACTGATTATTTTGGATATGATTTTTTTGGTGGTGTTTATGTGGTGATGGTTATGATGTTGATTGCGGTGGTGAGGTAGGGGTGATTTTGGTAGTGGTCGGCGACAGTGTTGGTTGTGTGCAGTTGATGGTGGTGGTGGACATTGCAACATCACCGCTGTAGTATGGCGTGACCGGAGCTACTGCTACAACGATCGTTACGCAATGAGCATAGCCGCTGTAGGTGTTGTGGCGGTGCTCTGAGGTGGTTGACTGTGGTTAAGTGACAGCTATAGTAGAATAGATCGCGGTGGTGGTGATGATTTTTTTTTTTTGTGGTGGATGGGTGTTGGTGGTAGTGGTGGTCCAGTGGTTTTAATGGTGTTTGGGTGGTGGTGGTAGTGCTGTGGTTGTGGGTGGGTAGTGGTATTGGTATTGGTAGTGATGTTGGCTACGGTATTCGAGACAATAGTTTTGTTGTCGGGAAGTGGTGTTGGTGGTTCTGGTGACGGTGGTTTTGGTGTTGCAACGGTGTGGTGGCCGTCACAAGCATTGGTGGTGGTCACAAATGATTTGATTGATTGTGACCAATAAATTGGTTGGTTTGTGACCAATAAATACTGTGTAGCCTAAAAATTTATTAATTTGTGACCAATAATTTGATAAATTATGACTTAAATATAGTTTGTGACCAATTAATTTGATATTTTGTGACAATAAAATAAATTGTGAATTACAAAATTTGTGATTTGTGATCAATAAATAACATGTGACTATTAATTTGATACATTTGTAACTGATGAATAAATTGTGACGTATAAATTTTTGATTTGTGACTGATAAAATTTTTGAATTGTGATCATAAAATAATTTGTGATATGTAAAAATTGTGATTTGTGACCAATTTATATGGAATTTGTGATCAAATTATATGGAATTGTGACCTTAATATATTTAATTAATAGAATATATTTTTAATTAATCATTTCATAAATAAAATTTAATTAAATATATGATTTTTGAAATAAAAAATTTTGTTTCTTAATTTTGAAATGTGTTAAATTTAATCTCTTATATTTGAAATTTTCCCTTATAAAATTAACTGAACCATCAACTGGCCCAATTCTTCAAATGTTACCAAGGCTCACGTGACTATGGAGCCCATCCCTTTAAGTGATGGATTGTGGACCATCTCTCCAAAAATTCAAGTACAAGCCCAAATCCAGTTACAAGTCTAACAATTGACCTAACGCTCATTATAGTAAAGTCCTTTTTTGAGCCCCATTTTTATGCTAAATGGATTTTTGCAGTATTTTTTTAGAGAATTTGTGGTTAAAAAGTAAGAAAATTTTCGAGCTTACATTCAAATTATTTTATTTGTAAATTATGTAGTTGAAAATGAATGATAAAAATGAGTTATTAGATAACGAGGCTCAAACAGGAGCAAATAAATTTTGTCTTGCTAGGGTTTTCCCATCACCACCATTATCTTTAGAATATCATCACTGCCTGCTCATCGGAGTGACAACACCTCAATCGCCACTGCAAGACCAAGAACAATTATTGTCGTATGGCCCAAAAAGGCTTGATGCAATGGGGTCTTCACACTGTATCAACAACTTTATGGTGTTGCTGTTGCTCACAATCTCTACCCATTGTGGTAGCCACAGTAACACTCAAAGGTATTGTAGCTAAATGTAGGTACCGCCACTACGACCTGTAGGACGCCACTACCAGAGGCAGGACTACTGCTGCACCCCTCTCGTGCGGCGGCAGTGCCACCTAGCATTGTGCCACTAGAGAGGCAGCAGTGATAGCTACTGCATTTTGTTAAAGTTTGCAGTCTAAGTTCTCCATTTTTTTTCCAACACCAAAACTAGTCCATTCTTCCAAAAATTAATTAGAAAAAAAGGAAAAAATCACATATAACCAAGAAAAAAATATTTCATAAAGTACTAGGTGATATTTTATATTCCAAAAATACTGAATATTATGACACAATAAATCAAAAATTTTGAGCCCCATAATTTCAGTGTTCTTTTATAACTGAAACACAATATTGCTGATGACATGCACCCCGTTAATTGTATCTCTATATCTGCCATTGAATTGAAAAATCATCATCTATTATTTTTCTTGAGAATAAAATAAGGCTAAAAGCAATGACAACTAATTTTCTCAATTATGTGAAGTAAATAAGGCTGTATCATTATACTAATCTAACTGCATAATTGTTCCAGGTTCATTTCGAAAATCAGCATAAGCTGTATATGGTCTTAGTATCTAGTCATCTTAATTCTATACAATTTTGGTGCTTTATGAATGTGTTATTACCTATTACTCTCTCCTAAAACTTTGGGTCCAGGTGATGATTTCTGTCAATGTATGTAAAAATAGCTGCCTCCTTTAGTTGATGGTAAATGAAATTTCTTTTATACTAAAGTGCTGATTAAGTTATTGTAATTTTATGAAACTTTAAATCTTAAAATTTGAAAGCCTAATTACTTTATTGTCAAGATACTCCATATTAAATTGTCGAGATAATTATTAAATGTGAAACATACCTTAATTTTGGGGACTGATGCTTTAAAACAAGATCTTGAATCTTGATTATTGGCTATTTTGGTTCTTAAGTTCTTGATCTTGATTTTGACATCTTGCTCCATAATCTTAATTCTTGTTCTTCATTTTAATTGCGTCAATCATTCTTCTTGATTTTTTATCGTAATTCTTGATTCTTGATTGTGGGTTTGGATCATCATCTTCAATATGTTTTCTCTTATATTCTTGTATTGATGAGATGACACAAAAAATGAGAATCGAATATAAATTGGAAACCGTAACACTATACATAATTTTCATATGTATTTGGTACATCGTCAAATACAACTATAATGGATTCGGTTTCTACACATATAATTCGGCCCACACATTATTTAGATATTCTGAATCCAACAAATTAATTTTTTATTAGATCACTTTAATTGGGCTCAACTTTAAGATAACCTTATACACAATTAATTACATATATATGTCCACGTGACAAATTAATAAACCTAACAATCTCCTACTTTGGTCACATATGTTACATTATAAAAGTATATAACCTTATGATGTCAAAATGTTTGTTATCTTAACCAAAAGTATCTCCGAACAATCTTGTCCATTGATTATATCAATATAGGGTCAAAACGGTATTCGTTACAAATATTATAACTAAACCCTCAATAGTCACATATATCAACACAATCAAATGATAAATGTCCATGTGTAGCATGAAAGTTACATGTAATGTGATCCAAACATACATATATCCAACTGGTCCTACCTTATTTTTTTAATAAGATCAACCATAAACTTTAATCAGAGTCAAACTGAACTGAATACTATATTTCTGAAATAAATCGAATATTCATGAATAAAAAAAAATGTGTTTAAAACAGATGACATCCGAATACAAACTCCCACTAAATTGACATATCATCAAAAGATACAACATCCATGTGAATATTATACTATGAAAGACCTTGGGTGATAGCTATTTAATAAATGGATCCATGATTATGGAGTTTGTCCTAATATGCTTTATAAAAACATAACCACTATGAATTCTTTTCTTGACTACTAAGAATTTAATATCCATCATCAGACTCTTATTGGAATACAAGCTATTTTCACATAATAACTAAAGTGGTCTTTCAAATCTATCCAAAATATACAGCCTAATGACAGTATTTTGCAATCATATTTCATTATCAGAATCAAAATATCCAATGATCTCCAATTGGTCTTTTCTGGATGTGATCATGTAATCATTAGTTCTCTACAGATACCGAATAACCTAATGCTCGCTTTCCAAATTCTATCCCAGACTTAATTAAATATCTGCTAGTATTCCAACAATGAATGCTATATCCAAATGTGTGCAAACTTAATTGTAGGGGTATTACTTGATTTTTTTTCTGCATCCCATATTTTTTTAAAAAAATCTTATCGATACAGCTCTTTTGTGATAATTCAAAAACACATCAAAAATGATTTTTATGTATCTATATCCTTAATACAAAAGAGGCGTCGCAAAGACTTCATTTCAAAATTTCATTACATAAATCTCTTGGTTTCGTGCAAGCAATATGTCATCGACATACAAAACAAAAAATATGCTTACTTCCATTGAACTTGTGATATACACAATCATCAACTGAATTCATCTCAAAATCAAATGAGATAATTATTTGATAAAATTTATGATACCAGTACGGAAAACTAGCTTAAGCACATAGATGAATTTCTTTAATTTATAAACCATCTGATGTACTTTACATCAAAATGTGTCACAAATGTCATAATAGTCCTAAAAAAACCTTTCATAGAAACTAGAAAGAAATATCTCTTTAATGTCAATACCTTCCGTTTGAGTAAAGCTATTTGCAACAAAACGAACCTCATATCTCTCCACATCACCATTGAAATCCCTCTTAATTTTAAATATTCAGTTACAACCAATAGGTTTCGCATCTTCAAGCAATGTAATGAGTTCCCAAACGTTATTGTTACTTATGAAATTTATATATTTATGCATGATATCAATCAACTCTTTAGAATTATTCCTTTGCATGATTTGATGAAATTTGATTGATTAGTTCTTCTTTCATCAGTCCTGTCACAATCCTTATTTTCTTGGAAAAAGACTAAAAAGTTATCCAGAATCTTTCTACTTTTTATAATGGATTTTCTTAATGACATTTGTTCTTGAGGTTGTTTTTCTGGAACAATCTCTTAATCGTGTATAGGGAATTTTGTAATATTGTCTTGATTCGTAATTGTTTCGTGAATAAGATTTAGAGCAAGAATTTGTCCTTGGTCCTGATTATTGTCAATTACAACAAAAGAAATATATATACATTCTTCCTCCAAGATAAAATCTTTAACCGTATAACCTTATCCTCCAGCAAACTCTACATCCTCAAGGAATCGGATATTTTTCGTTTCAAAAATTGATTTAATAGTGGGATCTTTTAAAAAAAATTGTAACCCTTTAACAATTATTTTACTTGGAACTTTATTAAGAATTTAAGCTGCAGTTTTTAGTTCTTCTACCTAGAGAGATTCTGATGTACTGTGGAACGATTCCACATTCCTCTAAGAATTTAGAAAAAAGCCTTGACCATTGTTCTCCTAATCCGTTATATCTATCATAGTATTTACCACTATGGTAAGATCTGACTTGTTAAATTCTTTGAAAGAGTTATTTTCAACCATAGCCTGTGCCTTGAACATGTTCAGTGTTTGAAATTTCTCATAGATTATATATAGGTAGCCATAGTGAGAATTTTTTTTTATGAATATAATAAATTATTGTTGACCATTTGATGAGTGTATTTCACTCATACTTTAGACATCATCTAAATTTAATATTTAACTAATCTCCACGAGTTTTAGAGCACTTTAATATGTGTTTTGATGTTGCGATATAGGTTGATTAAATTGAAGGAAATAAACAAAAGTTGGTAAAATTGGAGAAGATGGCTAAATTGTAAGAGATCCAATGTTCGGGGACTAAAGTGAAAATACTCAAAAGTTATGTCGAACCTTACAATGAAGATTCGAGAGTGCTATGAGCCAATTGGATGAAGAAAGAAGTCAAAGAGATGAAATATAGGTAAAGTATGATCACACATCAATTTCCAACCGAAAAAGTTATGCTCCGGATTTTCAGTTTCACATTGGGACTCATTTTTGACATTGAAAACGTTCAAATAGAAAATGATATCTGAAGTAGAATTGTAGCCCTTTAAGTTATCTTTCCAACGCATCTTCAATTGCCTAAATCGGATATCGAGAGAAAAGTTATGATAACAATATTGAATGACGCGTAGTGCTAAATTTTCATCTGAAACTGGGCACCGCAACGCCACCGTTGCTGAAAAAGAGGGTTTGAATTGTTTAGACTCTTTTCTTGACCCAATACAACTTCAACCCTTCCAAGACTTCAAAAGACTATAAATACAACATTTAAGACCTAATTCTGGGGGGAGAACAGTTCAAGAGTTAAGGGGAAATTCAACAAAATTGTTCAAGAATGCAAAGAAGAAAAACATCAAGAACAAGACAAAGAAGAACAAGAGAAAAAATTGAAGATCTACATCCTAGTTTTTCTATTCTCTTAACTATATCTTTTTATATGAATTTTAGTATTTTTATAGATTTCATCATGAACTAGCCACTAAATGAATGATTTGATGCTAATCAATTCCGACACTCAAGAGAGGGGAGTTTAGTCGTGATCATAAGAATTACACAACATAGGAAATTATGAGTTTCGAGAGAAAGTATAATTTCTTTGAAGTATGTTCCATTTAAGATCCACGAAGTTAATCAATTCTACACTTTAATTCGGAATAGAGATATTGGATTTGAAATATAGAAATAGTTTTTATTTGGCACTCGAGAGATGGAGTAAAATTACGTTAGTGTTCTTACTTATAAACTTTGAAAAATTGATTAGAAATAATTATATAATTGAGAATCATATTTGATAATTAGGTGAAATCATAACCTTAGGCTTTCTCATTTGATTATTCTTCTAACTTGCATTTATTTGTTTAATTCATAACCATATTCATCATGTTGGCTTAGTTAAAACCATTGATTCCAAATTTAATTCATCTAGATAAAATAAGAGCTACATAATTATAGTACTTGGTAGAAATTAANATTAGAAATAATTATATAATTGAGAATCATATTTGATAATTAGGTGAAATCATAACCTTAGGCTTTCTCATTTGATTATTCTTCTAACTTGCATTTATTTGTTGAATTCGTCACCATATTAGTTTTAAAATATTCATTCATCTAGATAAAATAGAGGCTATATAATTATAGTACTTAGTAGAAATTTGAATTAGAATCTCTATGGGTTCGACATTCGAACTCCATTACTATATTACAAATTTGACACCGTACACTTGCAGTATAAATCACGTTATAGAAAACGTGTGACAAGTTTTTGGTGTCGTTGCCAGGGATCCTTTTATTTTATTTTTACTAATATTATTACCAACTAGCCTTTGTTTTAATTTAGATTTTTTTATTTTGTTAATTTTGGCAACCTACCCTAATCTCTTTAGTATTTTTTTCATGTACTATTAAATAGCATATACATGATTCTAACAATGGTAAGAGAGTAGAACAACTGCAATAAGTAATCTCAATATGGATAAAAAGTATGTGCTTGTAGAAGATATCTTTTGTCAACTTTGCTATGGGATGCAATATACTGAGCACTGTTTGCATACACGCACCGACTCCCGTACGGTAAAGCTTCTAGGATTTATACAATATTTAAGATATTGAAAACAAGCAATTGACAAATTTGATAAAGACTACATGCATTTGGGTGATTATGTATCTGTCGATTGGGATGAGAACATCGTACTTGTGGAAAATGGTCTTCATATGTTGAACGAGAGGGTAATTTCAAAGTATTATAATAAACTAGCCAAGTTGGAAGAGCGCAACATATGTATTGGAGATTGGAGTTGCTGGAATGAATTCAAA
Organism: Fraxinus quadrangulata; assembly: GCA_903798255.1. Taxonomy (NCBI): domain Eukaryota; kingdom Viridiplantae; phylum Streptophyta; class Magnoliopsida; order Lamiales; family Oleaceae; genus Fraxinus; species Fraxinus quadrangulata. The sequence goes on along the minus strand of CAIGRB010098137.1, from coordinate 7,902 downwards.
AGGTGGAAATACAATCCACTTGAAAGAGTTGAAAATAAAGACTTCTCATTACCTGGATCTAGAATGTGAATCGATCAGTCAATCCGAAAAAATTTCAACGATCATAGAGGAGCTTAAAGTGAATGACAATTTGATCATAAAGAAACCGAATGAAGAAGTAGAAATCAATGAAGAAGAAAGCAATGTACATTCGTCCAAATTCATTGATTATATAGAAATTGATTTGTGATTAAGTTCGATGAGGAAGTTGAAGTATACGTTGTTTAAAAGGACAACGTCGAAGTTTGGAAAAATAACGAAGAGTGGAGCAAAATCAAAAGAAGCAAAATGAGCAAGGCATCAAAAGCCCTTTTTTCAAAGATCCATGATGCGGATTGCCAATGTCAAGCTAATGACATTAAATAAGCACTTCTTGGGAGGTAATTCAAGCTTTCTTCCCTTACCTCAAGTTTGGGGGAGAAGTATAACAAACATCCATCAAATCTATCATTATAAGCACCAAAACGTCATAGGCAATACAGATAATTCGGGGAAGTCTCCTCACTTTTCTTTAATTTTACATTGGGGACAATGTTCAATTTAAGTTTGGAGGTGTATTATAAATTATCTAATTGCCTAGTATTTATTTTTTATTATTTTGTGCCTAGTATTTTTTTTATTATTCTGTGTGATTTGTGTGCATGTTTAAAAAAATAAAAATAATAATAATAATTTTTTTAATTTTTGTTTTGCATGCTTATGCGAGTTAGATAACATTGTCGACAATGATGTATATTATTTAGGACATGTGTTGGTTTATGGATCATGAATAAATTATGTGTTTTAGTTAAATTTTTTGTGTTTATTCATGCGGAACGTAAGATACCTATGCACGCGAATTGATTGTAGCAATATACATAAATATGTTGATCCATGTTTATAGGTTGAAATAGAGAACTTAGATGCTAAATCCAAACAACCCCTAAACACTATTATATCTTTAAAGCAAAACTAGAATGTTTGGGTGGTTGGCTATTGTAGGGAAACTTAGAAATAAATGTGGATATGATGTATGCTAAAGTTTGTGTAGACTGTCTGAGACCAATAGGACGAAAATTGGGTAAACACCTTAAGTTAGGGGTAAATTCTTGAGAATGAGTGTTTTATAAGGGGCATTGCACTAATCGCTGCAAAAAAAGAAGGAAAAAAAAACTGTTGTGAAGCTACCTTAAAAGATCCTTATGAGGACAACTTTAACAATCTTATTGTGAAACGTTCATTCGTAGTCTTTATGACTCGAGTGAGTAAGCCTGTAAGGGTTTAAAACCTGGTACCCTAAAGTCATATGACTTGGAAGTCATCGATCTAAGGCTCGTTATATGGGTCATTTAGAAAGTTTAATGAAGAGACATCCCCACATAAGATAGATTAAAGAAAATATATCCAAGAAGTCGAAGTGAATGGTCCACGGATATCCATATGAGTTACTTCTAAGACATCCGAAGTTCTATTGACACCTAATATCCTTATGTTTGTTTATTTTCCCTTAATATAATTAATATAAATATTTAAGTGTGAAAAATTAAGGGAATCAAGAATTTCTTTTGACACAAAATTTTCCATTCTCTTTCGAGAGATGTTACCTTATCGCTTGTGACATAACGAAACAAAATTCTAATTGGTTAATTTATATTTAATACCATGTGAATTAACGTATAAGATTTCATTATAAGAGGCAATCGTCTTAAGCAGATATACGTTATGGTAACCAGATAAAGAACTAGTACCCACAATATTTGAATTAAAAAAAAAAGATCAAACTGATTATTTTCAATTGAATAAGAGTAACCGACTTTGTCCAGTGTAGAAATAGAAATCAAATTTCTTTTAAAAGACAAGACCGCAAATGTCCAATTTTTAAATTTAAATAATAACCAGTATTTAATGATAACCTAAAGTCCCTACAGATGAATCTTTTAACATCAATTGAGTTTAAGCTGTTCAGGCAACCCCGCATAGACACGCATTTTGAGTAGTGATACTGAAATTTATCCACTAAGTATGTCTAGGTATTGAAACTAAATTAACCTCAAACAAACCAAAGTGAAAACGTATACTTTCTTTATATGTCAGTGTCGTATTTAGTACAATCTCTCTTCACATGTCCTGAATTTTTACAACAGTAATAGCCAGATTTATCTTTTTTAGGCTTTTACTGATTATTTTGAACCGAACTGGATGCAACTTTCTTATTTTTTATAACTTGTCCTTAAAGATACTTGCCAAGTGAGTATTTCTAGTTTTTTCTTACTTTAGATTTTCTTCTTTTTGCACACAATATGAAATAAGCTCATCAAGAGTCCACTTCTCCTTTTGACAATTGAAACTGACCTCTAATTGACTGAATTGTGCAAGAATAAAATTAAAACCAAATGCACGAGCAAATCATTGGACAACTCAAACTTTAATGCCTTTGATTTTGAAACAAGATGAGATATTTCCATGATGTACTCCCATATATTTTCTTAGCCTTAAACTTTAGTGAAATTAAGTTCACTGGAAGCGTACTAGTTTTGACCTTATCGCCTCTTGGAAAGACTTTTTTTTCTTTATTTCTTTAATAAACTCCTTGGTGGAAGTTACCTTAGCGCCCCTAAATGTTACTATAATTTAATTGATTGGTTGACAGATATTGTAGAAGTAGATAGATTAACCGAATAGAGAATTTAAACATAAATAATATGTCCACGTAGAAATTCGTATTGGACAATTAATAATTTCAAAAAATGGTGAACCCCATCACAAAAGATCGAACACAACATTGATATTTAGTTTTTGTACAGAAATACCAACTTGTAAGTGACACTCTTGGTATAGTAATCAAATATTGACAATAAATCTGGATAAACATTAAGTCTATATTTGGATCAACTCAATGTTCACATAATGAAAAATTTTACAATTGTCACATATTTATCATTACATGTGTTAATTCGATCAAATATTAACATTCATTTGGACCGGTCAATACTTGCATGAATTAAGTACACACAACCTTCCTAACATTCTAAATAAATTAATTTAGGCAAGAGATGTTACTTTGGTAACATGTTGCTTCAGCTAATTTATTTTAGAAAATTAGTAATCCATAAGAAACTTTAATTACCAAGATTTAAAATTGATTGTTCTTTAACCCTCATCTTTTATTTTTATTTATTTATTTATTTTATTTTGATAAAAATAAATAAATAAAATTAAAAACACAGCAAGTCGGTGTCACAGCACCACAACGTTGCCTTTACTGGCCAATGAAATAGCGCGCCATTACTACCCATGGAGTCAAGCAGCTAGGATTATTGATTTGTCTTCTAAATTGCTTCAACCAGCACAATCACATGCCCATATGATTAGTGTCCCGACCAAACATGCATCATTAATACACGAAACCTGTGATCTACTAATGGTTACTTAGTCCCTATTTGAGCCACATTAAAATTCTTATTCTCATTCTTTTACTCATTTTCAACCATATATTTTTCAATAAAATAATATTTTCCATCCATCAATAACTTTTCCTTCTTTTTTAACCACGGATTCTTCATCAATCTACTATTCCAAAGTACATTCTTCCAAAATAACGTGGTACAAACACACCCTTAATTTGACTTCCAAAATAGATAGAATGATTATTTATTTTGAAATCCCCATTAATTAATTACTCATGTTTTAATCCTTAATGCAAAATTAGCAAAATTTTTCTTAATAATGAATTCGAAATACAACATAAAGTAATCAATTATAATCGTACTCAAATTCAACAATTAATTTCTTGTTAAATTTGAAAATAACAAAAAAATAAAAATAAAACTCGAAATTTAGGGCTAAAATTCGCATCCCGAAAATTGAGAAATCTCAAGTATGAATTTCAACCCTAATAAAATAAAATAAAATAAAAATCTTCATTTAATCTTAATAGTTTAACATGGAATTGTCTCTGATATCACTTGATGAAACTTTATGGAATTTTAAACTTTAAAAACTAGAAAACCTAATTATTTAATTGCAAAGATCCTCCATGTCAAATTATCAAGAAAATTAATAATGCGAAACATACCTTAATTCTTTGGGAATGATGCTTTAACACCGAATCTTAAATCTTCATTATTGATATTTTTTTGTTCTTGAGTTTTTTTATCTTGATTTTGGATTCTTGCTCTATAATCTTGATTATCTTCTTCTTCAATTTAATTGCTCCAATAATTTTTCTTGATTCTTGATTATGGGTTTTGGATCTTCCTCTTCAATATACTTTCTCTATTAATTCTTATATTGATGAGATAACACAAAAAATAAGAAGTTACATATGAATTGTGGATCATAACCCTATTTATAGTTTCTATATGTATTTGGTCCTTCGTCAAATACAATCATAATGGACCAGTCTTTACACTTATAATCCGGCTAACGCTTTATTTAGATGCCCTAAACCTAATAATTTAATTCTTTATTAGATCACGTTAATTTGGCTCAATTTTAAGATAGCTTTATACACAATTAATTACATATGTCGGCCCACATGACAAATTAATAAATCCAACATTTTGTATTATATATTTTCATTAAAATTTGAAAAGTTCGGCTATAAAATTGAACCAAACTAGAACCATTCGGTTCAGGTCTATAGTTACTAACGAGACCAATAATTTCATTATAAGATAATCATTTTGTTGTCAGCTCGATAGTTTTTTATTTGTAAATCGAATCAAACCTTACCTTGCACGTCCCTAATAAGCTTATGAAGTATTTTTTAAAGGGACAATTTCACAAATACATTTAAAAAATTACTAATTCTATACTTAGCCCTTGTTTGATGGCCATTATTTTTAAAAAAAAAATGGAGTTTTGAATGGTAATTTTTGGAGAATGTATAGTTAAAAGTAAAGAAACATTTTGGGTTTACATACAAAATATTTTCTTTTATAAATGTGTGGTTGAAAATAAGTATAAGAATTAAAGAGTTTTGTTTTAAAATGAATCAAACATTAATGTCTTACGTTTAAATATTTCTTTATTGTCAAAATCTTTTTTTTTTTTTTTAAATTTCAATTATTTTAATTTTTTATAATAGAATTCATAAGTGTTACCTTTCATAAAATTATATTACACACATTTCATCATCTGGTTCCACAACCTAAGCTGCTACCCTCATCTATTATAGGGTATATTATACTCATTTGTTGCCTATTTCCACAGTCACTACCAGCACTTGAAACATTGAGTGTTACACCATTACTGCCACTTTGCTACTACTTGTAACATTTATTATTACACTATCCCCACTACCCACCACTACTACCACCACCATCATCAACAAATACCCTTTAAACATTAACATCACCATCATGGACACCCCAACATAAAAAACTACCAAAAGATTCAATTCAATATAGCTGTTGCAACACCACAGTTAGTACATTCAAGCACTGCCACCACTAACCAACAATACACGTTCATACATACAAGACCAGATCTCAAAATAGATCTACAATCACCACCGTAAAGAAAATGAGGATCACAAAATGAAATATCCGTTGGAAAATTTCATGTATGGAGTGACAAACAACTCCAAAAAATTCTTCAAATTACCTTAAAACTTCTGTAGAAATTTCGGTAGAGTAACGATTGAAAATGGACTCCAAATAAATTCTAAAAAATGTGCAGTATAGCAGCAATAATATCAACGTCGAGGCAAGTGTTGAACACTTTGTTCTCAAGTCGAATTTGTCCCGCAACGGTGCCTATGATTTATGGTAATTAACTCTCAAGATATAACGACTATCTTCATGTGTGAGTAGCATTACAACACATAAGAAACGGCGAACTAGAACTTCTTTTACGAACTCCGGTATGTGAAGTGAAAAAAACCAGAATTTATGCAACAAGAATGGAAGAATTTGGTTAAGAAAGAAGAGAAAATGAATGTTATATGATTGCATATAATTTGTGTGAAGATTGGGACGTCCATAGGGTTCTATTTATAGATGTTGAAAGATTGTGGACGAAGTATTGCGAGCCAAAACACAACAGTCGCGCTTTTCAGATTTTTGCCCGCTGTCCGCTCGCTACGTCGCTCGAGCGACACTTTCAGTAAGCCCGTCGCTCGCTGGCACTGGTCATCCGGTTCTCCACCTTTTTCCTTCCAATTTCGGATCACAATTTCTCATTCATCCGAAACAGGTTGATCCCCGTTCTTTCGGGGGCTTCGCCCCTGAGCCCCCCATTTCGAAGTAACAAATAACAAATAAACAGGTTACATTTTGGCCGAGGTTGACATGAAGTTACACTTTCCAATGCTTGGTTTTCGATTATTAACCAATGTTTCTCGTGTTTTAAACCAATTTCCAACAATCCTCCACATGAATGAAAATTTCACGATATGCACAACAAATGCAAATGAATGCAGACTCTAACAATGGAGTTCGTGCGACAAGTCATAGCATATGGATAGGTGGCTTGTGGCTTTAAACCATCCTTAGTTGGATACAATCAAATTTACTAAGCTAGTTGGTGAACGTGATGTCTTGAACCATCCAGCCGTTCATGTAAATTCAGGTAACTGTACCAACACCATAACTCATCTAACCATTTCGGTTCTCATGGTTGTGTCCATTTTGGCCCTGAACAGCCCTTGGTTTCATAAGTGCTTTCGGAGAAATAAGCCTCAAATTCTCGTAAAAGCAACCCACTTCACACTTGCATAGGTGATCTCCTACCTTTCTTCTTCAAGGTACATGAATTATTAAAAGTTTTTCACTTATCCTTATACATGCTTACCATAACACTTTTACACTTTAGGAATGGGAATAAGTGTTTTACCCCGAATCGTTTATGACTGAGATGTCCCATTGAACTAAGATCTTGGGATTTCCAATCTACAAGGTTAAGTTTCCGCCATAGTGATTCTTATTCGATAGGCTTTAGGCATATTCCCCTCGAAAGATGGTATACTTGATCTCTAGTAAGTCCTTTCATCAAAGGATCTACCAAATTCTCTTTTGATCTAACATATTGAATATAGATTATACCATTCGATATCAACTATTTAATGGTATTATGACTCCGACGTATGTGTTGAGATTTACCATTATACATGCTATTCTGTGCCCTTACAATTGCCGATTGATTATCGTAATGTATGTTAACTACTGGTACCTATTTTCCCCAACATAGAATTTCTTCAAGGAAATTACGAAGGCATTCTGCTTTTTCTCCGGCTTTATGTAAAGCATTAAACTCGAACTCCATCGTGGATCGAGCTATACACGTTTGCTTAGATGATTTTCAGGACACAACTCCACCTCTAATGGTAAACACATAACCACTGGTAGACTTTGAATCATTCGTGTCAGATATCCAATTTGTATCGATATATCCTTTTAACACCGTAGGATATCTTAAGTAGTGTAATCCATAATTAACCGTGTGTCTTAGGTATCTAAGAACTCGGTTCAACGCCTTCCAATGTACAGTGTTCGGATTACTTGTGAATCCACTCAATTTGTTGACTATGTATGTTATATCCGGATGTGTGCAGTTAGTGACATACATCAAACTACCTATAACGCGTGCATACTCCAATTGAGTTAAGGGCTCATCGGTATTCTTAGCTAGATGTACTCCCAAGTCAACTGGTGTCTTAATAGGATTATCGTCATGCGCCTTAAATTTCTTAAGTATAGTCTCAATATAATGTGATTGAGACAATGACAATCCATTGTACGTCTTAGAGATTTTAATCCCTAATATGACGCCTACAACTCCCATATCTTTCATGTCAAAATGTTTCATTAACATTTGTTTCGTCGAGGAAATGACGTTCAAGTTATTTCCCATTATTATCATATCATCAACATATAGGCAAAC
>CAIGRB010098125.1:0-10362 GCA_903798255.1 Fraxinus quadrangulata | reverse complement strand
CAGGTCGCGCTCGCATACGAGTTCAAGGTTCGAACCTCATTTCGGTCCGTGATTTGCACCCCCCTGCGCGCGCACGTGGAGAGAGCCTCTATGCTACACATGATTACACCATTATAAAGTGCAATCCTATATAAAGTGGTTTTTGCTTTCTTCTTTTTTCTATGTGGGACAAGTTTATTTTAATTTTTCTTCCCACATAAACTCCTTTCACATGGCATACTTTGAGCATCAATTTCTCATTCGCCCGAACATCATTTTTGGCAAGTAAATATATGATTTCGACGTACTCACGGAGGAAAACACAAATCAACTTCCATATTTCAAAATGAACAACTGGGTCCCACTCAAATTTAGCTCCAAAGTCAGCCACCAAACCATTTTTTTTCCAACAGATAATTTAATTGATCCAAAGCTATATAATCATTTATGCATAATAAAATCCTGAGCATTTTTTATTTGAGTTTTCATTTCTTTCCTCTAGAGAACTAGTTTCCTAGTCTTGATTGAACGGTCATCACTATCAGCTTCGTTAAAACGTATTCGATTTTTAATTATAATTATTATTTCCTGTATCTGCTTTCTATTCATGCTGAGGTTCTTTGGCATTGCAAATTGCTTCTCTCTCATGGGGCATAAGGAACCACTGGAGTGTAATATTTTCAGTTACACATGATATTGTTATATAATTGTGTCCTTTAGACTTCTTTGAAGACACGGAATATCTCTCAAGATTGACAAATTTCTCCCACTCTTCCCTTCTTCCAGCTAAGATTTTGATTATTTCATCTGAGGGTGCTAGTGGAGACTATCCTGGCTGTACCGATTTGGCATACACTCGAGCTGTTTCCAGTAATGTTAATGTTCTTGACTATCCCATCCAAATGACAAAGGATGGGATACCTATTTGCTTGGGTTCTATAAACCTTATGGACCGTACAACCGTAGTTCAATCATCTTTTAGCAACCTTTCTACTTATGTTCCTGAACTTGGCACAGGGAACGGGATATTCACCTTTAACCTCAACTGGAGCGAAATTCGGAGATTGACTCGTAAGTTGAAACCAACATTCTTCCCTATATGTATCCTCAGCTCATTGGGGCTGATCCAAACTGTTTATCGCTTTTAGCTTGCCATTACTTTGAAATATGTGCACATAGCCAAAGAAGGCAGCTAATCTGCATCTAGTTTTGAACTTCAGGAATTCTTCTTTTAAAAACAAAAACCTGTTAAAGATTGTTCTAGAAAATGTCTTCAGTAGTGCGTTGTAGCACCATCGCTAAATGATATTTAATTTTTCCTTAATAGAAAAAAACCTCTTGGTTGCGTATGGTTTTCATGGAAAATGATATGAGAAAAAGAGCCAGAATAGGCGGTCACATGTCAATTGAAAACCATTCTATAAAAGTTGTTTTTGTTATCTAATCATTTCACATAAATTATGGTTCTTGGTCGTGTGCATTATCACATACTCTATCATACAAGGATTTATTCTACTACAAAGAGAGTATACATTCTTTGCCCTTGAAAGGTTTTAATATGTTCTATTTTGTTGCAGCAGCTATATCAAACCCAAGGTCTAATTTTACATTGTACCAGAATCCTAAATTCAGAAATTCCGGAAAACTTATGTCCTTATCTGACTTTCTGGCTTTAGCAAAGTACTCACCTTCTGTTTTTGGTGTCTTAATCAGCATAGAGGTGAGTTTATGTGTTCTGTTTCAGATTCTTATCGCATAAGCAAAGCTTATTACACGTGATTTTGGAAAATTAATAAGTAATTTTTCTGTGTGTTCAGACTTCCATTTGACATATAGTAGCCTTGAGAACTTTTATTTTCATCAACTTCGGGGTTCCTCTTAAAAGTTACAGAATATTTACGGAGGAGACAATGGCATATTTTCAACTCATGTTCAAATCCAGAGAGCAATATTTAGGATAAAGATGTTCTTCAACTACCATTTAATATATTATTTTTTCCTTTATCCGACCCCTTCCCCCACCCACTCAAATAAGGAATAGATTGTATCTTCTCTGACTTGAAATTCATTATGTGACGAACATGAACTTTGCGACTCCAAAAAATGAAAATCACTTTTTCAACTAAAAGTGTGTACTTGCTTGCAAATTTCAACTCTAGTCAATTTAAAACTAAATCCTAGCCTGCATTTATTCCATTGAACATGATACTACCAACTAAAAATTTCATTTAGCGAAGTTATTGTTGTTTTCGGCATATGCAAATATATTTAAAATAAACGGCAAATGTGATGGCAAAACTTTACCTCTGAGGTAAAACGAGTATGTCTGTGTGTGCACCTTGCATGGATAATTATTTTAAATTTTAAGATAACAATATGTAAAGACGTAGAAAAGCGAATTATGTGGACTGACATTAGGACTGATTTGAGGAATCCTCAATTTTCGAAGTATCAGCTATTCATTTGATAAAGCTTATATTTTATAGCAATCTTTTGTAAATATACCCTTGTAAAGAAGCCTAAATTCAGCTGAATGTGAAGTATGTCATTCAAAAAATAAAATTGTCATATAAGATAGATATATGATTTCCCACGATCAAGGAAATTATTCCTTTTGCTTTGTTGTGCATCTGTAAAAACTTCATATGATGTTTTTTATTATTTAGCATTAATAAGTCTGCTCACATATCGAGTTTTCATTTTGCAACATTTGAGAGGCATATATAATTTGTACATAATAAAAGCACGACAGTCTGAATAGGCCAAAGGGTTGATCTCCAATTTATTGTGGTTTTTCCATGCAGCATGCAGCCTATCTAGCAGAAAAGCAGGGATTAAACGCGGTTGATGTAGTACTAAAATCCTTGAATGAAGCCGGTTACAATGATCAGACGATCAAGAAAGTGATGATTCAATCCACTGACAGCTCAGTTCTTGAAAATTTTAAGAAAAGACATTACGAGCTTGTTTACATGGAAAACGAGAATATTCGTGATGTCCAGAAATTAACCATCATGAAATCGGGGAGTTTGCCAAATCTGTGGTGATCAGCAAAAACTATGTCTACCCTGCTGATAAGGCATTTCTTACTAGTACCAGTGACGTGGTGCCAAAACTACAGGCATCCAATCTCTAAGTCTGTGCAACTCTTCAGTAACGAGTTTTCATCTCAAGCATGGGACTTCTTTGCAGATGCTTACCTCGAAATAAATACATATGTTAATGCAATTGGCAGTAATGGTCTCGTAACAGATTCCCTGCATCGGCTGCTAAATACAGACGTAAGTTTACATATGATTTCCATTTATGCGTAAATGTGCCATTCTTTTACCATTTACGAACCCTTTTATTTGAGTTTGATTCATGAATAATGCTAAATGTACACTCCTTCCTTTACATTGATTTTGACATTGCCTTTGTTTTTCGAAAATTGAGGGCGGGAAAACTGTTTTTTTAGACTGTCCAATGGTGCCTTGCCATGAGGCACAATATAAAAGATGATGTACATGTAGCATGATTGTCAATTCATAGTTTTCATGAAGTACTGGATGGATATTTTCCTCAAGATGCAAGATTTTTTCGCAAGCCATGTTATCTGTTCATATTTCAATTTCACTTTTTTAGTTTCTCCTTTTTTCTTTGTCTATCAACTGAAATGATGTGCTGGTCAATTATTCTCTAGCACATAATGAACATCTGATGTCTTGGTAATTCAACAGGGAACCGGTGTTTGGGGTATAAAGAGATTCCCTCGTACATGAGAAGTGTCCAGCCTGGCAAACTCTTCGATTTCATGTTTTATACGCCACCAGCTGAGGCTCCCTACCCAGTCCTTTTGGATGGCGATGTGGTCGAGCCACCTCTACCACCTGTTGCAGCAAAACGTTTACCAGCTGGCAGTAAGAATGGATCTCCAGCAGAATCTACAAGAACTTATTTGTGTAGTGTTTATCTTCTCCTCCGTGCTATTATGCTGTCCTAAAATCAATTGTGATACCATTTTGTGTTCTTCACATTACATTCAAGTGGCTGAGCTTTTCACATTGTATCTATACACAACTTTAATCCCTGGGGAATAAAGTTATTATTTGTTCTCAAATCTTTGCTACTGAGTGTTTTTTTTTTTTTGACTATGTTTTATTGACGTAGAAATCCGGTTGGATTCTTCGATCAATAGAAACACATCTCTCTATGATTTTTTGTAAAAAGAAGAAGCAATCAGTTAGTATGGCCACCATACGTGACCAAAATGAACATTCTCGCTCTGATAATCAAGTTAGAACCATATAAACACAAGAAAAATAAAATGAAATATGTTACATTAGAGTGGGATGGCCTTGGTATATATGTATAAATATCAAGTGATGTAGTAGGTCGAGAAGGTGGATGAGATGTCGAGTCAAGTAATAATTAACATCAACTATCATTCACGTGCTATTCTTATTTCACATTCATTGTTAGCACTATGCACTTTCTATTCTAGTTGACTTCGTGGATTTCTGTTGATTCTTTCTCGAAAAGTTTTATTATATTGAATAACTGTTGAAAACTTATAACAGATTACCTCTTCTTTGTTTGTTATTCACTTATCTCTACGTCTTTGCCTTTATATTGACGTTTTGTGTGCTGACATCAATTTACACCGTTTAACATGAAATATCATGGTTTTGGATGAAAACCTTTATTTGCATCCATAGATAAGAAGCAAAAATGAAGTATTATAGGGGAAAAATTGGAAAATGTAAATGGTTACCAATCCATAAATAGGCACAATTTCTCCAATTTTGCTATTTACATGGGTTTCGCTCTTAGAGGAGGGAATATGTAAAAATAGGCAATAAAGGTTTGTAACTATGTGTAGGAAGCTAATCATAACGAGTATCTCGGACCCCATATCTGAGCAATCTTGTTCATCGCCACTCGAGGCAAATTCTGCTGCAATTGCACTCTCATCCGTTCTCTTATTTGTTCATGTACTTGCCACATTGGCCCAATGGCTTCACGCCATGCAAAGCGTCAAAACAGTTTGTGAAGTTGTAGTGTATTCTAATTTCTTATTTTACTTATCGTAGTACGACTATTCGTCCATCTTGACAATATGCGCACACTTGAAATGCACATCAAACTGCCCATTTTCGATGTCAACAAATTTAATTTTTTGGTTGTGCATCTATTTTTCATGAACTGTAATTAAATTTAAATTATACTTTTTTTTATATTTAAATGGGAAAGTATATTTGTCGTTTCACAATTTTTTATTGAGAAATTGGATGAAAATTGATAGAAATGATATTTTACGTAATCAAATGTTTAATCAAGGGTAAAAATGTCAAAAAATGAAAAGTATTTACGTTTTTGCACTATAATAATGAAATGTAGGAACATTATGTTCTAATTACCCTTTTACTAATTTATTTGTGACTCGTTTGCACTTTTTAAAAACGTTTGAGACAATGATTGCTATTGATTCTTTCTTTTTCTTTTTATTTTATTTAAATAGAATGGTATATTTTTCAATTCACAATTTTTAATTGAAAAATGGATGAAAATAACATTTTACGCAATAAAATGTGAAAATAAAGGTGAAAAATATCAAAAAAATGAAAGATAAAAATATTTTTCACAATAATTGTAAAAAGTAAGGACGTTATATGCTAATTGTCCTATGGAATATTAACTAAGAAATTAATTTTTTTAAATTTAAAAATAGATTTATTTTTTGATGCTAAAATGTGACACATTACATTTTAACAAACTTCAAGAATGTATGAGATCAATCTTCCTATAAAAAGAGAGAAATATGTGATTCTCGTTAACCGTTGAAATAATTTGGGGGTGCAGCAGTTGTAGATTCTCTTAGATTTAAAGACAGCCTTTGTTTGTGTCTCATTATTTCAAAAAAAAAAATTATACACACTTATTCTACACGTAAATTCAAAAATTTTTCTTACTTTTTAATCACCCATTCTCCAAAAATTCACTATTCAAAACAATATTTTTCCAAAAAAAAAAATTGCAACTAGTTGGCAAGGTCAAAATTTGTCGAGTAAGATATTGAGAATTTCGTACCTTTTTTTTGGAGGAAATCACTAAGGTTTTGAAGGTCTACTACAACCGTATTCACTCCATTCAACTGTGACATAGTATGGAACTTGGGTCAACAATTGTGTTTTTCCTATTTTCATTGGTTGATTGGGGACATCATGTCGGAGTCATAACTGCTCATAGAATATATTTCGAGTTTAGACTGTCTTTTTTTATGGTGTTGATTATTTGGTGTAACTGACATTGAGTGTTAACCAAACAAATTCTATAACCAAGCTGATTATTACTTCGGTTCATGTTCCTTACTGATCAAAGCATTCCGTCTTGCGAGGTGAGCATGGAGTCCTTAGTGTTAAATTATTGTACTTGGACCTTAGTGCTAAAATTTGGAAGTTTAGAGACAATTGTGTCGAGTAATAAAAGTCAAGGACGAAATTAACAATGATATAAAAATTGGAGACCGCCCTAATAATTTTCCCTTTTAAGAAAAATTCGCCAACTAAAATTCCAGGGTGAAGCTTTTGAACTCAGATGCGATTTTGAGTTCAGAATTCAGAAAATCCCGTGCCATTGTTTGTATCCCAATGGAAACTGCCTTCCGTCCAATTTCATGCACTATCTTCTTTTGTGGCACAAAAAACAGTAATAAATTGCACTATCAAGTGCCCACTAAATATCTCAGTACTAATTCTCTGCCTTCCCTCTCTCTATCTTTTCCCAGAAATTATGCCTTCAATTTTGGGAGGAAAAACAAAAGGAGGTTGCGGTTTAATGGGTTCATTAGTGCCTCTTCCAGCAATTTTGAACGCAACCCATCTCAGCAACTCGCCGTTCTTCTTGAAGTTGAAGGGTCTCTCATCTTTTTCTTTTTTTTCTTCTTTTTCTTTTTTTATTGTTGCGTATTTTTATCTGTTGTGTGTGTTTATGCTGCTTTTGTGGAATTTAACTTTTGTATTTTTGTTTGTTCGATCTTTTGCCGTATAGCGTTTGAATTCAGTTTTTGGCTTAATTTGCGTAGGATTAAAATGTTAACTGTTTTTTGTTTTATGATTCAAAAATTTGTAAGAAGGGCTGGGACAAAATGCATATATTGATTGGAACATTAGAGTGTAATCCGGGAAAACTATTTCACCCAAATTAGTATTAATTTTTACCAGCTCCAAATCCCAACTGCAAGACTTCTATTAGACTGCTGCCAAAACCAGGCTTAACTGCTGCAAATTTGTTGTATTTGGATTCAGAAGGCAGTATGAATTTCAATTTGGCCTGAACTTACTTTGAAGTTTGGGCTGAGGTTCAACCATGTAGATGTCTAATATACACCATCCGTTCTCAATTTTCTGATGCACTGAGGAAACTTGTTATAGAATGTTGTGTGGAAATTGCAGTTCTCTGTTTTAGATACCTTTAGACCACTAGACGTCTTTTGTTTACTGTTGGTGTTGATATAGATACTTGTTAACAGTCATATATGCATCCTGACACAGTCCTGTAGCTTTCACTATTGATTGTGGATTTACTAGAAATTTCCTTTTCATCAGGGTTCTAATGGATATCTATCGCTTGGGCAATCGCCAAGCCTTCAATGTAGGTGCGGCATACGCTTTAAATTATATGTGCCACTATCATGTCATTAATTTATTTTCATGATTGTTTTTAATTGGGAATTACATCATTACAAGTCTCATGTTTCTTTAATTGGCAAATTCAGCTTTTCAAAAGCTGGGATTAGACTGTGCAAATTGGACTGAACCGGTCTATCTAGACCTTGTAAGGTGTGATGTTTTATCAATTATCCATGCTATAGTTGACTTTAGATATTTGTCTTTTTAGGCTTTATTGCTCATTATTCAAAATTCAGTTTGCCGTAATTTTTCTCTTTTCATTAGAATGGATAAAACAACACGTGGAAGTAGTGTTAATAGAGATAGATTGAAGGAATGCACTTAGATGGGTGGGGGCATATTGTGCATAGACCTAAAGAGCTCTCATCAAGAAGAGTCGACAGATATCGAGTAATGTGGTTACAAAGTATCTGATTTTGCTGGACCTTTCAATTGATGTAAATTGGATCAAACGGAATGGCGAAAAATAATTTATGTAGCTAATAGAATTTTTCTTTTTTCTTTTTCCTTTTTTTTTTTTTGGGGGGGAGGGGGGGGGTGGGTAAGGTTAGTATAGTTGTTGCATTCTTGTCTCAATCAAAGTGAAGCCTAAAATATTGACTTTCTCGGGCCTTGTGAAGTCGTGGGTTCACAATTCACTCCATTTAAAAGAACCATGGAAAAAATGTAAAAGATATCCACTGAATGATCGTAGTGGTAATTCGTTTATTCCAATTATTAAATTTGGTAACCTTTTCGGTTGTTTTTCTTGCTTTGGTCTGATAATAAAGTTAGTTTCAGGAATAAAGTTATTTTACCATTCTCCTCTATTGAAAGATGGAAGAAAAATGAAAATAGAACGAACTGGAATATAAATGAAGAAACAAAAAGAATCTGACAGCAGAGAAGAAATCCAGGCCAGAAATCAATGAGATAATACTGCTTCTGTCACTATATGGTGTACAAATTTATACTCTTCTTCAAAATCTAATTACATTTATTTTTGGTGCTTTTCCTCTTCCTACACCTGGCTACAAGTTGAGGGTAAATAACTGTAATATGTGTGTACGCATTTTATATTTTGCCTTAAATTCTCTCCACCACTTTTAGTCTCCCATTACTTGGACATGCATATCTAAACCAATTCAAGAATACCTGTCTTCTTCATGAAAGTTTCATTTACTGACTTATCTAGTACAATCACAATTCACAGATTACCATTTATTATTTCGTTGCTTCAAAAATTGATTCCTTTATTCTCAGGAAAAGTGCTGGGGATGAGGAAAGGATGTTAGTCTTGTATTTTGACAGAGTGAGCTCCTGTAATTATATTTAGGATAGTCCAAATGTAGTAATTATTATCTTTCTCAACTTCAACTTGATAGTAATATATTTTTGTTAATTCCTTACAGATTGGTTGGCCTACGTCAGTTCCTACAAGAGAGAAAGGAGCTTTCATGAAACGCGTTCTTCGAGAGAAGGTACCAGATGATGGTTACGAGTTCCCATCCTTATCTCTATGTATCATTCATCAACTCATTTTGTTCTCTGGTCCTTCTTTTTCTCTTTAGATTTTCTCTAGTTCTTAACCTTAGCTCAGAACTAGAGAAAATCAACATTCCTTATGGAGACCCGATTTTCCTTCTAGTTAGTTTTTGTATGCCACGTGCATATGAATGTGCATCTTTTATGGAAAAATAATACTTGTGCCTGAAGCCAAATGCTAAAAACAAGAGTTTGTAGTTGTATCAAATTGCCCACATTTCATTAATGTCTCTCTCACTTTATATTTTAGCCCAAGTGAA
Organism: Fraxinus quadrangulata; assembly: GCA_903798255.1. Classification (NCBI taxonomy): domain Eukaryota; kingdom Viridiplantae; phylum Streptophyta; class Magnoliopsida; order Lamiales; family Oleaceae; genus Fraxinus; species Fraxinus quadrangulata. The sequence goes on along the minus strand of CAIGRB010098125.1, from coordinate 929 downwards.
TATTGTTTCCTGAAGTGGCTGAATTGTTAATTTACTGTCTGCAGAAGAATGCTCTGGATGATCTTGTCCTGTCAAAAGCTTTCCCTTTAAGACCTGGTGTTAAAGAGTGAGTAATCTGATTCTGTTGTGATTTAACCTGGCATGTTATGTGCTCAAGACCATATTCTTCATCACAGTTCTTGGCAACTCTGGTGCTTCAATCTTTGCCATCTTAATAAATACAAATTAGCTACATGTAAGGGGTTTAGGCCTTCATATAACCTATCCCATCAGCAATGGAAGTTATCCTTTCAACTGGAAAATGGATAGCATCTTCACAAATATGCCTCTCTTGTTTCCCTGATAAATTGCCCCCCTCTTACAATTTTTACTGGTCAGCAATACCACGCTAAGAATTTAACACTGTCATTTGTAATATCTAGTCGATCTTCATTGTAATTTGATTGTTACTTTTATCATGCAATCCCCTTACTGCAGGTTCATTGATGAGGCATGTGAAGAAGGTGTACCTGTGGTCTTTTTAACAGCCTACAGTACAAGTAGAGAAAAAATAGCAAGGTTTGTGTATAATCAACCAAAAATATTTAAGCAGGGGTGAAGCCAGAAAACGTGAGGTTTTTTTTTTTGAAAGAAAACTAAGTGGTGAAGTGCAAAACGGAGGTCTGTACCCCCGAGAGGGGAGGGGGTTCCCTCTCCCAGCCATATACTAGCTTTGCTCGTGGGTGAAAGGATACATTTTTGTAGTAAGGGAGGCAAGACTTTGCTCTTGTGTCTATTTGAATGGTCAATTGGTCACTACTTGGCGGTCTTTTAGCATGTATGAGTATATCAAATAGGTGTGGATATTAGCTTTTGTTTGAATGGGGGCAATCAATACAGTATACAACAGTAAGGCCCTGACATCATTTGGCAAATTGCTGATATTCTCC
>CAIGRB010098120.1:18691-38548 GCA_903798255.1 Fraxinus quadrangulata | reverse complement strand
GACTTGAAGACAGTGAGCCTCAAGACAATCTCAACTCACATACATATTTGGGCAATATGTCTAGTATCTCATATTCAACATCTTCTTTTACTTTCCATGTTATCCTATCAAATGAGCATTACATTGCAGAGCAAGTATGATATCAATTTTGAGCCTCATTTTAAGTACATATCACTCTTTGAATTTTTTTCACTATAAAGTGTAAATAAAAGAATAATACTATAATATTTTCCTAATTCCTTGAAGAACTCCAATTTCATCCGGGCAAAAGTAGTGCAAATTTACCTCATATTAATATCCAAAAGATTTACAACTTTAATCTCAAGGTCAAAATTTTAATTTCTTCTGCAAAATCCATGTCTAATGGCTCCAGCAGCTCTACATTATGAATTCAAAAACTTAAAACTCAGTTTATAAGGAGCATTGTGGCTTGTATTAGTTTAAATGCAAATGGATAAGTGATAACTTCTTTATGCTTATGCCACCGCAAACGTGGCTAATGGCATAGGATGCCATAGTGGTTGGCACACTATATCCAGCTAAGATAATTAATGAATATGATATCCTCTAACTCCTCCAAAAGACTGACTTTAAATTATCATGAAGCTAACCTTAAATGGGGCCCCCAATAATTAATGAACTGATTAGAGAATGAAGCTATAGCATATGATTGGTAATTGGTGGGCGCTAACGTAAATCCTTCTGGATGTCATTAATTGGTTGAATATTTTGACAGCGTGTAAGAAATCTACAATCATTATGTCCCCTCAAATCACGGTAGTCATAAGTATGAGCTAACCTTGCAGATTCTACCTTAATTTAGCATCAGCTAAACGCATATAACAAACAAATTTAATTAGGTTGCAGGTCAGATGTCATCAATTACCCTCCAAGTTGGTGCTTGCTTTGGTGACGGACTGACCTTGAACATGGTTGGCTCGTTTTTCCATATTCACCATTATTACAGAAATGAATGATTTGGACAAATGTCATAGTCTGATTTGGTAAGCAGTCAAGCATTTTCAATAACTTCTTTTGGAAGCTTTCATCATAACGATGCTATTTTGAAGTGGTGGAATCTAGCCATATATTTTCCCTCCATTTCTTCATCCAATGGTCCAGATTCTGCCATTTCATTTTCACACTTTTTGCTTTCAAATTTTCTATCAAAGAATTAAAAAAATATCTTCAGATTTTCGTTGATTTTTCATTTATTTTTTGAGTGAGGTCGTCGATTCTCAAGTATTTCCTTTAATATAAAATACATTGCTTTTTATTACATTTTCAACTCGGTCATTTGCATGAGTTTGAACGAATCTAGGGTTCATTCCTTGGGTAACCAACATAAAGAAGTAGTACCCTCCATATCCACATCTTTTACGATTCGGACTGTCAAGAGATATGGACTCAAGTCCCTATCTCTACAGTTTACCCAGAAGATTTAGGTCATCTTAGAAATTCTACCATCCAGAATGCTGGTTTAAGACTTCTCTTCTCTAGAATTATTCGTAGGTTTCTTTCTTCTTGGGGAATAGCTCATACTCAATTGTGCCCCAATGGTTGGAGAACACTAGTTGCCACTTTAATTCTGTGGAGTAAGTTAGGTCATTCCGAACTGAGCGTGGCACAATTTAACTTCCTTTTCACCTTTAAGGAGGACGTAAAGAACACTGGTTGGTGGTATGCCAGTGTTAGGCCTAGGACGGGTGGTCCTTTTAGTATTAGATACTCCTTCTCAATAAAGAAGTGGAAAGATGAGTTCTTTTATGTTTTGGGAGGGTGGTAGTTCCACCCTACCGAGGTGAATAGGGAGGACGTAGTTCCTACTCTATATCATCCATTATGTAAGTGAACATAACATTTGTATTTTTATGCACTTATTTTAAAGCATGTCCTTAACTGATTTGGCTTTACTTGCAAACTACAAGAAGGCAATCTCGACCTCGGCAATTCAAGAACGAGCTAACGTTATAAGAAATACAGGTCTTGCAAGTTTATAATATCTGATTCCAACCTCTTCTAAGTGGGATTGTTCTAGCTTTCACTCCTACCTCAACTTCGACTAAGGCTCGTACTTCTATCCCAACTTCTTCTAGTAAGTATTTCCTTAAGCATTTCAATTAGTATTTACCTTGAGTGCGGAACTAACATATATCCATTGTTTATTTTTTTTTTAGATCAAGATCAAGAAATGTTGGGATACAAAGCAGTAGTTGCTACCAAAGGTAAAAAGCGTGAGGCTCCGCTGAAGTTGTGAGCCGACTTGAGGAGGTTGAGATTGAGTAGGAGGCTCAACCTTAAAGCGTTGCCATTCTATAGAAAAGCCATTGAAATTCATTTAAGTGGCCTTGGTTCCTGAGATATCTTCACCTGAAATACCTCTCCAGAGGTTGACCTCGGTGCCACCTTCTCTCCTAACAATTACCGGAACTAGCTCCTCGAGGTCGCAGGAAAGATGTCCAAACATTGAAAATTTGGTAGGCCACCGATCTGATATATTTCTAGATTTTTAAGAGCTCCATCTCTATCAAGAGAATCTACAAAAACACTTCTTTCACCTCTCAGAGAATCTGCCAAACTTTACACTAAGAGCTAGAATGAGAGGGAAAGACAATTATTGGCTGAGATGCCTGTAGGCATGGCAATCATCTTAATTCAGCTCCACAGCTATAGATCCATCTTGTATATGTTGTCTGTGGTAGATAAGGTAGTTCGCTCGAGCTCAAATACTTATTATTATTATTATTATTATTATTATTATTATTATTACTATATAACTCACACTTCTTTTCTTTTCTCATGTGAAGGACGAACTCGATAAGATGCTTGAGGTGAAGAACTAAGCCTTAGACTTATTCGAGAATATGGAAGCTAAGAGGGCAAGGTTTGCAGAGAAATGAAGGATTATGAAGATCGCCTCAACAAGATGGGAGTGAAGCTAGAGGCAAATTTGCCTCAGAGTTGACTCTTATGGCTGACATCAAGGCCCTGCAAATTTGGGAGGAGAAGTCTCTTCAACAAGCAGCTAATGAGAAAAAGAGGGCTAGAGAAGAGAAAACACGAGCTGATGAGGAGCAAACTCGGGCTGATGAAGTTGTGAAAAGGGCTCAAGAAGCCACTAAGAAGGCCGAAGAAGCTGAAGCTTCTAAGGTAATGGACGTTTGGAAGGCCTTCCCTATATTTGATGCTTTGGCTCAGGACGCCTATGTTGTGGCTTTGGAAGAGCTTGTGAAGCACATTAACAAGGAGAGGCCAGATTTTGATACGGCTTTCTTAATGGAATCTCTAGATGAGCAGAAGAAAGAGCTCCAAAGATTGTCTAAAGTAGCTAGAGTTCACATTACCCATGTTGATGAATATACCTTGAAGAAGCTGTCCAAGCTCTACGAGATCCACCTCTTTCTTAGGATTTACTTAATGCTTTTGTCAAACTTTGTTTTGTTGTCAAACATTGGCTGAATGAATGATGTCCAAGTTCTCATTCTTTCGTAATTTTATTTTATTGTTGCTTTTATAATAGAAATTTGTCTAAGTGTTGCAATACATGCAATCTTAGTTCGTCTTGGTAACGAGCAAGGTTTATGTGATTTTCTTGATAGGAAATTTGTTTAAATACTACAAAACAAGCAACCTTAGCTAGTCTTGCTAATGAGCAAGGCTTTTATGATTTCTTTGATAGAAAAATTTTCTAAGTATTGCAGTACATGCAACCTTAGTTCGGCTTGCTAACGAGCAATGTTTCTGTAATTTTCTTGATAAGACATTTATCTAAGTGTTGCAGCACATGCAACCTTAGTTCAACTTTCTAACGAGCAATGGTTCATTGATTCCTTGATAGGAGATTTATCTAAATACTGCAGCACATACAACTTTAGTTCTGCTTGCTAACGAGCAAGGTTTCTGTGATCCCTTGATAGAAAATTTGTCTAAGTGTTGCAGCACATACAACTTTAGTTCGGCTTGCTAACGAGTAAGGTTTCTGTGATTTCATTGATAGAAAATTTGTCCAAGTGTTGTAGCACATGCAATTTTAGTTCGACTTGCAAACGAGCAAAGCTTATGTAATCTTTTTGATAAAACACACGCTTTTATTATAGATTTGCAGTACGAAATACATTCACTTCCTATTTATAATACTTCTTGATGTGTTCTGCATTCCAAAGGTGCAGTAAAGGTCTACCATACATGTCTTCCAGCTCGTAGGCCTCCTTGAGTAGTACTCTAGTTACTTTGTAGGTGGCCTTCCCAATTAGGTCCTAGAGATCTGGAGCTAGATTCTCTAGTGGTGAGGAAACGTTTACTTAACATCTGGGTACAGACCTCAAATACCTATTTCCTAATTTTAGTATTTTGCATTGCATTGTTTGTATACATCATTCGTGATTTAAGCCTCATTTCTCATTTCCTCTATTAGGTCCGATTTTTCTCGCAAAGCTTTCTCATTCTCATCCTCTTTGTACATTGATGTTCGAAAAGAAAGAATCCTTACCTCCAATAATCTCACAACTTCCACCCTAAAAGCCAGAAAGAAAGGGGTTTCTCCAGTGCTATTCACTGGCGTAGTACAATAAGACCATAGTACAATTGGAAGTTCCTTAGCCCATCTTCCCTTAAGAGCATCGAGTTTGTCTTTAGTGTATGATTCATGATTTTATTAATTGCTTTAACATGACCATTAGCTTGAAGATGGTTTGGCATGGAGAAATGCTTCCGTATACCAAGTCTCTTGCAAAAATTTGTGAAGCGAGTATTATCAAATTGCTTTCTGTTGTCTGTTACGATGAAATGAGGTATTCCAAACCTACACTCAATGGACTTAAATAATCGCAAACTTCATTCTACCTTTTTCGGGAGGCATGGGGCTGATTAAATCAAGCCCCCCATTTGGAGAACGACCAAGGAACCATTTTGAAGTTCAACTCTTTTGGCAGGAATTTGATGTTGGGAGTGAAGCGTTGACATCTACTGTATCTTCTCACAAATTCTAACACATCCCATTTCATGGTAGGCCAGAAATATCCTTGATGTATGATTTTATGAGCCAACGATTGTCCTCCAGGATGATTTCAACATACTCCTTCATGTATTTCTTGTAAAGCATAAAATGCTTTTTCTTCATTCAGGTATCTTAACAAAGGTATCGAATATCCCCAATTTTAGAGCATATTGTCAATTAATGTATACCTTGTTGACCTCATTCGGGTCTTTTTTACTTCAATGGGATCTTCAGGATATATCCCCGTCTTTAGATAGGAACTGATTTCATTCATCCATGTAGGTCTGTGATCGATCATCATGGAGACAACTTCTAGTCTTTCAATGGTGAATAGAAAATCATTCCTACGGGAATGCTATCAAACTCTTATATTCATTTAGTTGTGGCCAATCGAGCTAAAGTGTCAACATGACCATTCTAAGTTTGGGAAATTTGTTTGACCAGAATAGTTTAAAAATTTTCGAATTCTTGCCAAACAACCTGAAGATGGCTGTTCATCCTTTTTTCCTTAGTTTGGTAGGCCTCATTGATCTGATTGATCACCAATTGTGAGTCACTGTGGACTACCAAATAAGGGATTTACATCTCTTTTACCATCCTTACCCAACTATTAGCGTTTCGTAGTTAGCTTCATTATTGGAAGCCTTAAAGTCAAACGACAAGGCTACACAGAATAACTGACGATTAGGAATAACTAGGACAAATGCTGCCCTTGATCATACTCCAATAGAGGATCTATCTACGAAGAGCTCCTATGGACCATCATGAGGGAGTTTTCCTAGTGGTTCCAATCTAAACTTCGCAACAAAATTAGCAAATTCTTGACCTTTTGTGGAGGTACGATGTTGTATTTTATGTCGAACTATCCGAGCTTCACTGCCCGCTTGACCATCCGTCCTGAAGTATCAGGCTTTTGTAAAGTTTGCCTTAACGAATAGTTAGTTAAGATCTCAATATGATGCTCTAAAGGATAGTAACGAAGATCCATTTCATGGAAGGCTTTGCTAATATAGTAAACAAGATGCTGTATTCCTTTATCCTCATTAGCTAAGACAGTACTAGTAACATGTTCAGAAATTACAAGATATAAAATTAACATTTCGCCTGCTCTTGGTTTTGACAACACCAGTGGCTGTGCCAATAGTTATTTTAGTTCATCAAAGGTTAGTTAGCATTCAAGAGTCCATTCAAACTTCTTCCATCCTTGTAGGACATCGAATAATGGTTTATATCAATTAGTTGATTTTGAAATGAAGCGGCTGAGAGCAGCTATTTGTCTAGTTAAGCTTTGAACATTCTTAGGCCTTGTTGGGGATTGTATTTCAATGATGGTTCGTATTTTTTTGGATTTGCTTCGATTCCTCGATGATTAATGAGATAACTTAAGAACTTTTTGGAACTCACACCGAAGGTGCATTTGTACGGATTTAGCTTCATCTTATAACATTTCAACGAGGCTTCGTTGATGGTCTCTGGCATCCGCACTTTCAACTAGCATATTGTCAACATACACTTCCATGGTTTTGTCAATTTACTTGGTGAACATGGAATTAGCCAGACGTTGATAAGTGGCTTCGACATTTTTTAGGCTAAAAGACATCATTTTATAACAATAAAGACCTCGGTCAGTAATGAAGGCGGTATATGTTCTTGGTCCAGCTCATACATAGGGATTTGATTATATCCTAAGTATGCGTCCATGAAGTTAAGTAACTCATGTCCTTCCATTGCATCAACCATCTGGGCTTCCTTGGTAGAGGAAAGCTATCGTTAGGATATGCTTTGTTTAGGTCAGTGAAATCTATGCACATTCTCCAATCTCCATTACTTTTCTTTATGAGAACTGGGTTAGCAACCCATTTAGGATATTTTGCTTCACGGACGAGCCCATTGTGAAACTACTTTGGCACCTCTTTATTTAATGCATCGTACCTCTCTAGATTTAAAGGCTGATGTCATTGCCGCCTAGGTCGTACCAAAGGGTCGATACCCAACCTATGGCAAGTGACTTTGGGGTTGATTCTTTCATATCCCCGTGATTCCAAGCAAAAAATTAAGATTGTTTTGGAGGAATTCTACTATCTGACCTCAGATTGGTGGCCGAAGTTCGTGACCTATTCTAAGCTCCCTTGGTGGATCACCTAATCCAACCACTACTCTGTCCAGCTCTTCCACATGTTCTTCCCCTTTAACCCTTATACGTGGGTCTAATGAGCCAAGGTTGGATTCAATTAGATATGCCATATAAGCTCTTAGGAAAATATATGCATCATTCTTTATAGGTAGATCTTGATCTGGCATTTCTCAGCAATGTCCCTATTTTCCTTAACTTGACCTATACCATGAGGCGTGAAAAATTTGAGTAAGTAATAGTACATGGACACAATTGCCAGAGATTGAATAACAGAGACTGCCCTATTATGGCGTCATAGGGTGAATTGGAATCAAATACTATGAACTCAGCGTTCAACTTAGTTTTACGTGGAGCTTCGCTAACTCCAACAGAGATCTTGATCAAAGCTTTTACTTGGGGAGGGCTCCATTGAGTCCTAAAACTAAGTTAAGATACGGTTGTAGAAAATTTAGTGGAATACCCATCCATTCCAGTGTGTTGGTATAGATTATGTTGAGAAAACTTCTTGTATCAACTATAACCTTGAGAATGATTACTCATGCTATGGGTATTGAAACCACTAGGTTCCGGGATAAGGATGTGGATCTGCTTCCTTGTCGTCGAACGAAAAATGGTCGTCAATTACATTTCTATGGTGTTTCTCAGTAATACCTATCTCAGAGAGGTCGTCTATCGAGCCTGTGTTGGGGCCGAGCCACGGGAGGCCCGAGCCGACGAGCCAAATTGACATCCATATGTTGAATTGTCCCTGGTTGGTAAGGTTGTTGATTGCACACTTGGTTCATCTCTCCGGGTTTAGCCACAAACTCTTGTAGATGACCTCATCAAATTAAAGATTCCACCTCTTCCTTCAGGTTTTTGCAATCATCTGTGTTGTGTCCTACCAACCTTTGATATCGGTAGTACTTTTCGTGATTTTTCCTTGCTGGATCCTTTTTCTGAAGTGGGGGTCTGTGGAATGCTTCTTTTTCTCCTATTTGCAAGAAAACTTCTTCCAAGCTAGTATTTAATAGGTGATATTCATGGAACCTATTCGGATAAAGCCTAGGACGATCTCTATCCCTCTCGTCCTTTTTCTTTTCATGATTGAACCATTTAGCCACTTTTTTCTCCTTTTTTGGGTGTGGAGATTGTGGATTCACCTTGGTTCCTTTTGATCTGAAGTGGCTTCCTTCGCACTTATATGTTTTTTCACTCGATTAAGAAACTCGTGATATGTTCGAGGTCCATCTTCATGTACAGACCACTAAAACCTTGTTTTAGGCCTTAGCCCAGAAAGAACTGCTATGAGTCCAGAGTTATCAGAGTTATTTTCAACCTCCATGGACTGTTTGTTGAACTTATTGAGGTAAATTTTAAGTAATTTGCTCTTTCCTTGCTTAATGCTCACCAAATAATTTTTGGGCGTGGTTCTTGCTTTGAAACCCATGAACGTTGTGGTGAGGTCGTTCCAGTTTCTTATTGACCTCTAATGTAGCCTTCTGAACCACCTTTGCGCTTTACCTCCCAACGTTAATGGAAAGGCACGACACATAATGGCATTGTCTGCTCCTTGCAGTTCCATCTAAGAAGTGTACATGTCTAGGTAACTAAGGGAATCTCCTTCCCCCTCATACCCAGTCAGCTGTGGTATTTTTAATTTTTTAGGCAAATGTTCAACAAGAATATCTTCAGTGAAAGGGGATGGCGTTTAGTAAAATATTCCTTCGTGCTTCATTTATTTTTGGCTTCCAAATTAGCAATGCATTTCTTTAAGATGCTCATTTTAGGTTCTACCTGTTCCAACAAGCATGTCACACGGGGCTCAGCATATTCGCTCCTAGTTGTTAGTGAACGTTGAGTTCATAATCTGTCAAACACACTACTAGCTTTCCTAGTAACCGGATCCGCTATTGTGAGAGAATTCCTGATCTCCTCAGTTCGACTTTAGTATATTCCTTTCTTGAGAAGTGGAGTACCCTCCTGGTGGGAAGCAGTTTGGCTTGTTCCCCGTGTGGGGACTCTACCTCAGTATCAAGTGGAAGAACATATGTTTGGTTTTGCTCTAATCTATTGATTGCATTTGTCAACCTCTCGATGGCTTCTCTAATGATGGTCATTTAATGTTCGCCAGCTTCATTATGATCTCGTCCCCTTCCAATATTTTGTGAAATATTGGTTTGTTCTAGATGAGTGTAAGATTGATTCCTTGATGTTGAAATATCATCCATGAAGGTTTTTTGTCTTGAGTTTTAATTCCGTAGTGTAAAAATGTGTTTTGAGAAATTCAACTGTAAAACAACTTAACACTTTTGCATTTAAGTTTCCTAAGAAACCTCAGACCGTTGGAACATGATATAGACTAATGGCTGGAGATAAGGGTACAAATAGTACCCTAGGTTGCCCCATTAAGTCTTAATCTGATTTTTATTATTTGTTGTTTGCTCCTAGAATTATTTATGTTCTCTCTTTGTGTTCTTTCAACCTCCTTATTGGAAGTTGATTCTTTTGGTTTTGTTTAAGAAATCTAAACATTGTGTGTTTTATACTTGTGGTTTTCTTTTGGCTAACTTTGTGTCCATTTTGGTGGTCAAATCTTAAACCACCACCATGGTTCAAGTTTTCTAACCCCAAATCGTTGTAATATTGAAGCATGGATTGTGTTCTTGACTATTTTATGGCATATCTAGAAGTGAAACCCAAAATTTGTTCATACGTTGTCACACTCTAATGTCCCCAAAATTTAATGTAATGTGTTATGAGAATTTTTCGTTGGTAGGATTCCTAGATCTTGGGTGGTAATAGTCAATGGTTATGATAGGGACAACCTACCTATGTAGGAGCTATTATAAAGTAAAGTCATTTAGTGTTTAGAAGCTACGTATATCCCTTTCTGAAAATTCAAAATTCAAAGGAAATCTCACGTCACTATTTTGATTAATATGTTTCATGAAAAAAAAATCGATGATAGATTATTTTAAAAATCTTACTTTCGTTGAAATAAATTCTATCTTGAAATTGATACATGGACACATGGCATACATTTTTAATGATTTCTTGTAATACAAGGATGGTTATACATGAATGGGTGAAAAGGAAATTCAACTTTTATATTGCCAAGTGAAGTCAATTTTGAAATTTGTGAATTGGAAGTTTGTGTATAACTGATATCTTGTAAAAAAAAATAAGGTTAATTAGTATAATTGCACTCATTGCGAAAATTGTTCTTGTCTTTTCAAATTTAACATTTGCACTCTCAATGCAACATTTTTGTACGAAGTTGGTCCTTTTCATCTTGTTCCATCAAAGTCTTTACGTCAAATATGGGTAATTGGAGCAAAACATCCTATCGATTGCTTTCACTGAGCAAAACACCCCTATTGTAAGAACATTCCCGTTCCAAACATGAACCAAGCCCCAAAAACATTTCTATATAAACCAACTCTTTAAATTTTTTTTAATTTTTTTTTAAAATTGTGATTATAAACCAACTATTGTGATTTTTTAAAATTGTGATTTAAAACATTTCTATATAAACCAACTATTAATCATTCTACTATAGTTTCCTTCTTCTTCTATAAATTTTATTGAAATAGATTTTGAGAATTCAAAATTCACTGGCACTAGGCAGTTCTTCATGTTTTAGTCTTTAGTTTTTTTGAATTAAGGTTTAATCACTTATACTATATTCAAAAGTTCTAATTTACATTTCTTTCTAACCTCGATAGTGTTTGAAACTCTCCATCTTGTGCGATTTGGTTGTCTAAATAATCCTTGAGATTGTTTTTATTTCTTATTGTTGGGATCTGATGCCACTTGGTTATGATGATAATGGCCTGTTTGATCCAACAGTCTACTTAAGAAATTGCCCAATAACTTGGTTGACCTAAAACTCGAATCCATAAATTTAAAACATGTCTTGAGAAATGCACCTTTAGAGTAACTCAACATTTTTGCCTTCAAGTTTTCTAAGAAGCCCTGGATTGTTGGATCGTGATCTAGATCAATGCTTGGAGGTAAGGGTATAAATAGTACCCCAAGTCGCCCCATTAGGTCTCAATTTGATTGCTGCCTTTCGGTGTTTTCTTCTAGAATTTTCTTTGTTCTCGCTTCGTGTTCTTCTTCCAAACCCATGGTTGGAAGTTGATTCTTCTAGTTTACTTTTTGAAATTTAAACACTTTATTGTGCCGTACTTGAGAGATGATGCGATTCCTTGTGGTGTTCTTTTAATCAATAAAGGTTTGCTTTAGGATTTAGTTTAGGATTTTGATAGCCAAAAAGAAGGGTACAATTTTGAGTCTAAACCCTTAGATCTTGATTTTCTATGGTGCTTTTGGAGTTGTATCTCTGATTGAGTGCTCTAAACTTCTTTGGTTGAAAGTTTAGGTAAATATTTGTCGAGAAATTAATTTTATTGGTTCCAAGAATTGTGTAATAATTACACATTTTCTGTTTTTTCTGCGGGCAAAATTGGCCCACTTGAGTCATGAATTGAAAATATTGAGCTTATCCTTTTTTGAGGTTTTGGGGATTTTGAAGATTTAAATAACGGGTGTTTAGAGAAAGACTATGTCGTTGAAATATTAAGCTTATCCAATTTTCTTATGATTTTTTGTTTTTTGCATGAATTTTATTTTCATTTTCACTTTTGAAATGAAAATAATTAAGAATATTAAGCTTATCCTTTTTTCTTTTCTTTTTCTTTTCTTTTTTTTTTTGTGCCACATACTTGGTTATGGTACATTCGGTTCCAGGTTTACCTGTGGAAAATGATTTCATGGGTAAATTCATAATTGAAACAGATTGGGCATGGAGCCAAACTTTTTTTTTTTAATCTATCCCCACTAATAAAGTGTCTTTTTCTAATTTTAATTGTTAATAGTATACTTATAAATTGATTTTTCATCCTTAACCATGCGAATATATTATTACATTCCTAAAATGTTAATTGGACAGGGTACATATCGAAGAGGTAAACACACGACTTCAACATTCAAGAAAGAATACAACTTGAAGAACAAAGTTCATATTTTTGCTCCTACTAAACAAGAAATTCGTTTCACATGTAGTTTAACTGCATTTTTCCTTTTTATGAAAAAAAATGGCCTGAGAATTCTTCATTCTTAAGAGACTAGGCAATTTACTAACTGCAAAGGGGAACTTTTGTTTTGATACAAATGATAAGGTCTCCCATATTGAAATTTCAACAAAAATTGGAACTGCAAGCATTGGTATGGAAGGTATAGGAAATAAGGTACGNGCATTTTTCCTTTTTATGAAAAAAAATGGCCTGAGAATTCTTCATTCTTAAGAGACTAGGCAATTTACTAACTGCAAAGGGGAACTTTTGTTTTGATACAAATGATAAGGTGTCCCATATTGAAATTTCAACAAAAAATGGAATTACAAGAGTTGGTATGGAGGGTATAGGAAATAAGGTATGCCTATATATTAACTTCATTTTCTGGATGCCCTTTTACATAAACCGTTGTGCCCTTCGTTATAGAAAAGTATTGTTGTAATGATTAATTTATTTATAATGGTGGAAAAACCGATACACTATATTAAATACCATGACGGTTAAGAAAAATATTATTATAAACCCTTTGAGCTTCTACTTTGAAAGACAACAACAGAAAAGTAGATTTATTTACCATTTATATGGTAAATGAGGAAAAAAAGTAAAAGTATATATGTCATTAAAACTTTTTCGTGATGGTTTATGAATATTGCTTTTACTCATCCAACATTGTTAAGAAAAGAATCATCTTTTTATTAAGATATTTTGTAAATGAAATTAAAATTATAGCGTGCGTTATGCTATTTTGTCAAAACAGGAAGTATGCTTTGTTGATATAGTATTTGTTTATTGATCTAATGTCCATCTGCTTGTCCTTTGTGGTTTTGCTTCTGTCCACACAACTTGAAAAGGCTCATGAAGCTGATCTTAAATAACTGGGATTATGAAAAGGTGAGGTGTTGCTGCCTATTCCTCATAGAACAAACGTTATACTATATTTGACCATATTTGTGATAAAACACGGAGTAAAAGAATGACCTGGAGTTTTGCATTGGCAATCTTAATTTGGTCCACTGATCTTGTTTCGTAGGATCAATCATACCACAAACGGAGCCAAGATTTATTTTCCATGCAGATGACCCAACCACCATCGCAGCCTTAACCAAAAAGTCCAATGTCATCCTCGCAAGCTGGCCTTCCTATCTAGACTACTCTGCCCTTGTTGAATATCCTGCAAAAGGTTATTGTTAGAATTTGGGTGTGGTCCGAATTCCTTGTTTGAAGTATTGAATAATTCTAATTGAAGTGTACGTCAAAAATAATTCATTTTGAAATGCTATTGGAGTCCTATATTAAGTTGAATTTCTATTTTGAAAGCTCATTAAAAGTTGAAAATTGATATTAGATTTGAAGAAGAGTTTGGAATGGAGAAAACAATTTGAAAAAGAAAAATATTTTCGGGCAGAACACCCGGCGCCAGGGCATTGGGACGCCCACATGACCTGTTTCGAGTTTTCCACGTTTTTTCTCTTTTTTTGTTTTGGACTCGATTTTTTGGCATCCTACTTCATCAACAACTCTATATGAGAGTTTGAACATTCCCTACATATTTCCTATAAATATTAGGCTCTTTTATACAATTTCATAAGTGTGAGAAAAGTGATTACGAGCTTTTAGGATCAATTATATATTTCTCCATTATTGTTTATGAGTCACTAAAATCTCCTAATTCCTCTACCATATTGTCTTGTCTTCTTTTATTCTTTTGCTTGTGATTAAATTCTTTATTATTGTGCCATATAACTTCAACATCTCAATTCAGTGGTTGGTTTCATATTAAACTGTATCGAGTAATATGTGATCCTTGAATTCCCAACAATTGGTATAAGAGATTATGGGTATAATTAACACAACAAGTGGCATCAGAGCACCAGGTTCAGTAGTTTCGCCATAGCGCATAGTTTGATTTGTTCGAGGTTTTTGTTCGTGATGACTTCCATGAAGTATGACATTCTGTTTTTGGATCAGAGCACTAGATTTTCACTATGGCAGGTTAAGATGCGTACAGTACTCGTACAACTGGAGGATTATTGGAAGATCACCTAACTGTATTTAAAGAGATCATTGCTGATTTGAAAAATTTGTAAGTAGAGTATGATGAAGAAGATTTGGCATTGATCCTATTATTTTGTTGCCTACTTCATTTTCTACATTTAGAGATACAATCTTATATAGTCATAATACTCTCACTATAGAGGAGGTGTATGATGCTTTATATTTAAAAGAGAAGATGAAGCATTTGGTTTCTGAGGTCAGAGATGGAGAAGACCTGGTTGCTTATGGTAGTTCTAGAAGGGGCAGATTGAAGTCTAAGTTCAGAAATTAGATTTGTAACTGTTGTAAGAAGAAGGGGCACATGAAAAAATATTACGACAAATTTGCAGAATAAAGAAAGGTTGGCTGCAAGTCGATATGGGAAGCAATCAGATACTTCAGGCAAAGCAGACATTGAGGAAAACATTGATGGAGATCTCTTGACTATTTCTGACATCGAGTCTAAATTAGAGGAGGATTGATTCTTGATTCAGCATGTATGTTTCATATGTTTTCTAATAAGGACTTGTTTACTACATATGAAACTGTTTCCAAATGTGTCGTAGTTATAGAAAACAATACACCTTGTCGGATTGTTGGAATTTGTACGGTCGGACTGAAGACTTTAGATGGAGCAATTAGAATACTTGGCAAAGTTCGATATGTTTCGAATTTGAAGAAGAATCTTATCTCGTTGTCTATTCTTGATTTAAAAGGTTACGGGTTCTTTGATGGAGGTGAAACTTTGAAGATTTGTATGGATACCTATGTTGTATTGGAGGGACAGAAAAGGTCTCAGTTATATAACTTGTAGGGTCGTGCAGAATTTAGAAGAGTAAATCAACACATGTTCAATACCGTGGTAGACATTCAGTTTGGTACAATACCTTTTGGAGCTCATAAAATGTCAAATTTGAAGAATACTGCTAGTGGAGTTCATGAGATATGGATAATGCCGCTTTGCCAACATCACCTGTGGTAACATTGCATTCAATTGATAGGGATGGCCCCAATGGAAAAAGGTACATGTATGTCGATTTTGTTGAGCAAACTTTCAGCGTAGTAGAAGATGTACAATATAGCAAATGGCCTTCTTTAAAAGCATTTGTGTTTGATTCTGCTTTAGAGTGTGTTACAACCCAGTTTGGTGAATTTTAAAATTATTATGATTATAAGTGAGCTTAGGTCATCTAAATAAAGGTCAATTTACGTTCAAGGTCACCTTACCAACAAATGACAGCCATCCCAAATCCTACACATGCGGTCCAGACTCATTATAAGATCACATTGTGTGCTATGCAGATGGTATATAAAGAAATATATACCCAATACCTCAAATTAAACCTAACCAAGTAATGAAAATAACAGTATAGATGAGATGAATACATACTCGATTCCAAATGCAGTATTTAAGAACGTCAAGAAATGTCCAATAGCACAAAAACTCAATAATTTTTTTTTAAATTTTCAAAAAATCAAGAACTTTTAAGAGCAAAACACACACAAAAATCTAAACAAAAACAAATGAGTTACATGCAAGAATGAATGGACTCAATGAACTATGCATGGACTTAAGTACTTAATCAAAGAGGTGCATAGATTCTCTTACCTTTAAGAGCATGATCAGTCTCATTACCTTTCAGGTCACTCTTCTTAACTCAAACCTTCTAAGAACTTCTTAGAAGTTGAAGTGATTCTTGTTAACTGAGGCATCGTCTCAGTTAAGTGGATAACCTAATTGGAGAGAAAGTTAACCGAGTCATCATCTCAAAATATCCTGACATTTACTTCTCGTCACAAATTTATGACACCTAGATTTTGTGTGTCCCAGTGTGACACAATGGTGATAGGTGGGAATAAACCTAGGTTCAAACCTACTCGGAGATTGTTGCCGATTTATAGAACGATTGATCCTATGTTGTCTAATAAGCTTCCATCTTAAGACATTCTTGCCCTTGGGTTTACAGTATTCCTAATTTTGTAAGTGGCTAAAAAGATTTAGGTCTTGGAAGTACTAGCATTAGTATTACAATTTTGAACGTATCCTATACCTGCCTATTTTTGGCAGGTTTGTTAATCCCTAATAGATTATTGAGTTTCTGAGTACCACTCATAAAGGAATGAAGTTGAGTACTAGATTTTTCTAGATCACTTGTTAAGGATTAAAATTTAGCTTTTGGATTCTCATTAACTAATTTCAACTCACTTAAAGTTTCGGTAGAATCTTGAAGGTCACCTAAGAGTTTCTCTCTATCTCTTTCGAGTTCATTACCCTTTTTTAGAACGATTTTATTGACCTTCTTGATTTTAATGCTTTCCTTAAATAAATGTCGATAAGACTCATGAATATCAGTTTCATCCTCAGAGTCATCCTCAGAATTCTCACTATGTTCATCATTCTCTACCGTTTCATTCTCCTTATCAGATTCAATCTTAGGTATAAACGTGGAAGTCATAAAATTTTATTCATCCTCATCACCAAATATATCACTCTGAATATTCGAATCTGATCCATCATCACTCAAAGTTACTACTAATTCCTTACATTTTCCTTCATTTAAATTCTTTTTCAAATTAGAATATTCATACCTATAGTGACCAAAACTCTAACACCCATGGCATCTAAAAGGGTGGGTTTTCTTAGTAGAAGTCCTAACGTTATTCTTTTCACGTTTATCTTTCTAGAATTTACTAGGAACATTATTTTTCCTATGGTGAGGTTTTCTCCTATTTCTTATCATCTTCTGAATTTTTTCACAAAATAAGCTATTTCGTCATCCCTAAGGGTCTCAACGTCAATAAACTCACTCTTATCTTCCCCAATGGTGTTCATGGCTATGGATTTAACCTTGTTTGGTTAAGAAATGGTGAGTTCATAAGTTTGGATAGATCCTACAGGTTCCTCGTCCTTACTTTCTTCATAGCAGTGATCTTAGGTCTAAACCTTTCAGGTAGGGATCTAGGGACTTTTCGAACTATCTTCGTCTCGAGGATCTTCTCACCAACGTTGAAATTCGAGTTTACTATATCATTAAACTTCGCATAGAATTCATCAAACGATTCGTCGTCCTTCATTCTAATTTCTTTAAACTTAGAGGTTAATATTTGTAGTTTGGAGTTCTTAACGGTTTTGGTACCCTCATGTGTGGTCTCTATGATATCCCAAAACTCTTTAGCAGTTTCATACATCGACACTCTCCTATACTCCTCTGCAAACACATCCATAAATAGAGCACGTAGCCCTTTAATTTTCTAGTTGCAATTAGCAACTTGATCATTGGTCCAAATAGAAATACTAGTGGGTGTAATAACACCAGCAACAATGGATTTAGGTGCAGTCCAATTGTTTAGTACACTAATCCAAATACGCTCATGGAACGCTTTAAGGAATGCTCACATTCGAACTTTCTAGTAAACATAGTTGCTTTCGTAAAAAAAAAAAAAAGAGGCACGGATAGAGACCGACTCATCTAGATTGAATTTTGGGTCAGCAATCGAAATGTGGCTCTGATACCAATAGAAATTACGAGGTTCGACCCAAACTATACCTAAAGCGGGGGTGAATGATGTTAATGTGGAATTAGAACTTAATAATTAACTAGCAACAAGTAACTATTAATTATCTCTAGATGGTTAATCAGACAAGTCAATTTCTCTAAGTTGAATTGCCCCAATTATATGAAAGCAATAAATAGACACTAGGAATGATCATAGAGAAATTACAACGGGTAAAAAACTCCGGGCACTTTGCCAATCAACAATCCACTATAAATGAATTATGAATTTACAGTTCGCCAGACACGACTACCACTAATACTTTCTGACCTCCTAACTGCAATTCCCACAACACCCTAGATTGGATTGCATGCTCCTATACCAATTCCTGGCTTTACAAATTTGTCCATCTCCTGTGGATCAATGAAAAACTTCGAATTCTCCAATAATTGGAACTTCAGTCACCTTCCCTTGATCTTTAGCACTCTAGCAGATGTGTAGGAAGTAGCAGTTTGGTATTTGAATTATAGGTTTGATGTTTTCAATGCCTTGGACACAATAAATAATGAAGGTTGAAAGCTATGGATGAAGAGAATATGAAGCAATCAATGTTTTCTCAATGTTCAACCATAAGAAAAGATGTTTAAAGACTATCTAATATTTATATTGTAGGGTAAGGAATGAATTGACCGGATAAAGAAGTCTTAAAAATACGATTAAAATTCTTCGGATAATCATGTCGCTCGAGTAAAAGCTGGGTGACAAGCGAGGGATAGTATGTAGCTCGATCGAAGGCAGGCGACAAGCTGGCGACAATGTTTCTATTTCTGCCACTCAAGCCAAGTCATGGCAATGTCCAACGATATTGTAGCGCCGTTTTTTTTTTCCTTTCCATTCTCGAACCCTAAACCTAATAAAACTCAATTTATAATATTTGCAACTTACTTCTTAACTTTTACAATACATTAAATCCAGTCTCTTTTGTTTACAAATTTGCCATTTACATCAAAAACCTAACAATATCAAATTTCATATATTGTCAAACAAATAAAATAGAGACTTGTAATTACATCTATTATATGATAATTTATCTATCATACAAGCTTTCGCAAAATTCATTATGTAAAGAGTCGTACAATTTATATTACGACTTCACTTTTTCTATTTTCATTTCGCTTGATTATACCCCTTAGATGTTCAAACTGTAGATCCAGAAACTTAAGGTTTCTCTAATAAATTCAAGTTGTTAGAATTGCGTCCATTTATTTTGCCAATTATTTTTTCGATAAATATGTTCGACCAATTTATTTCTATTCATCGCTATTCATAATATGATGTAATACATCATATGTTAAAGTGTTTGACAACCTTTTATTTTTTATTCTACTCTTTTTTATAATGACGTAACTTATTAAGATATCTCAATTTTCAATATATTAGGTACTTGAACATCTTCTGGGGTTTTATAATTTATTTTGTCTAAATATTCATCAAGAGTGTATGTCTGCTCAATGGAACCATTTTTGCTAATTGCTCAATTTTCGTTTGAAGATTTTATATTAAAATCGAATATATTCATGTTTCAAATGTGTCATAAATATATCAAATATAATATTAACTAATTGTCTTGCAGACGTTAATTCGAGTTGGAGCATGTAAAGTTGATGTGTGAGATATTGTTGATATCTTTGGTAAATAAATGCATCTACATAAAAAGTTAAAGACAATGAGGCTCAAGCCAGTCTCAACTTACATATATATTTGGGCAATATGTCTGTTATCTCATATTCAACATTTTCTTTTTTACTTTCCATGTTATCCTATCAAATGAGCATTACATTTCAGAGCAAGTATGATATCAATTTTGAACCTCATTTTCAGTGCATATCACTCTTTCATTTTTATTTTTATTTTTTGCTATAAAGTGTAAATAAAATAATAATACTATAATCTTTTCCTAATTCCATTTGAAGAACTCCAATTTCATCCGGGCAAAAGTAGTGCAACTTTACCTCATATTAATATCCAAAAGATTTACAACTTCAATCTCAAGGTCAACTTTTTAATTTCTTCTGCAGAATCCATGTCTAATTGCTCCACATTATGAATTCACAAACTTAAAACTCAGTTTATAAGGA
>CAIGRB010098120.1:0-18532 GCA_903798255.1 Fraxinus quadrangulata | reverse complement strand
GGCCTACATCCAGTAGAAAGGGAAACAACGACTAAGAAAATTTTAACTTGGAATTCCTAAAAATTTTCATAGAGTATCTACAAAATTGACCATAAATCCAGTTTTTTTTCTTTAACATCCTCCCCCCCTCAAATATAGAGAACAAAAATCAAGTATCCCTCTTACTAAAAAAAAAAAAAAAAAGACGTGTAATTCAAATTTTAAAAATAAAATAAAATCAACAATCAAATCCATTAAATGCGTATTTCAGTACACATCCATGTTTAGGAATTGGGACCTGAAAGACAACGAGTGCAACGAAATGTTCGAGCTTAAGGGTGAGCTAGTGCCAAAGTTTGCACTGGTACAAATTTGCAAACGTGTTGTACGAGTCAGAGCTTAAGGTGTTGATAATGGTTGACGTGGAGGAGACAAATTTTGGGAATTTGAAGGACAAGAAAGATTTTGAGAATTTGAAGGAGGAAGAAAGTTTTGAATTTTCAATTTGGGGAAGAATATGGTTTCTCAATGAATAAAAACCTCAATTCCTTCTTCAATTTGATTTTACATGGGAAGGTTAAAGTAGTCTTTTCACACTTTTAAGCAATTAAATTTCATTTCATTTTGAAGAATTTGGTCAAAGTCTGTTGGACAAAAATAGATTGAGAGGTCATTCCCCTTTTTTTTTTAATTGCACTATATTTTAATTGAAAAAAAGTCCTCAATCTCTACTTATTTTTGTTAAATGCACGTCTTTGGTTTTCACTCAATCTACTAAATACAGAAACTGCACACTCAAAATATATGGAATCAAAGAAGCAATAATATTTTAGCTTCCTACAATTACATGTTCTTGACTTGTCAACATCATATCTTGTATCCGTCAGACATTGAATAATAAGTGTACGTATTTCAATCGATATTGTGTATTAAATTAAAAGCTATCAATTTTGGTTAAACCCGTTTAAAGTGATTTAATAAGGTTTCGGTATTTTGAGATTTAAAGCATCCAATTAAAGTGTGAACTTTTATGTGTAGAGACCATGCCTGTTCGTAATTTCATGATGTGCCGAATTGGGTTAATGAGCCGTTAGTATGTATATACGGTTATAGTCCTTGGATCACACATGAATTATTTATTCTATTCTGACTCCCATCATTAGAGAGAAATAAAGAACTAAGTATTGATCTGAAAGACTAAAATCATATGATTCATCCATTGCGATAATCAAGTCTGATTCAGGTACGCTCTCGCTTTAGTTCACAAATTCTTGATGATCCAATATGAACTATTGTTATAATCGTAAAGTATTTTTCCCCAACAAGTGGTATCAGAGTCTCTTGAGAATCGAAATTTTAATTTTGCTCTTGTGATAATTTCATTATTTTCAAATTTAGCAATCTCGATTTATTTTTGTTAAATTTGAAAAAAATTTCTGACATGTTTTCCAGTAATTCAATTCAATTTTTTTTTAAAAAAAATAATTCCGAATAACCGCGCATCATTGCGGAGCAACGTAGCAACGCCGTCGCCTGGGACGATTGAGCACTTCTGTCGCCACAGCATGGCAGCGGTGTGAAATGTAGAACTTGCCTACTTCAGTTTGGGAGGCAGCGGGGTTCTTCGCCCACTGCCCCCCCTCTTCCTCAATTATTTTTTAGGTTTACAGATTTTTGAAATTTTTCGGAATAGGGTATGTGTTATAAATTAGATATGTTTAGGTCCTTGGTTGCACTTTCAAATTAGGGTTGAGTTTTTAATGTTTTAGCCCCTTAAGCTCAGAACTTTGATAATTTAGTCTCTTAAGGTTAAAATTCATCCTATTGGACACTTTAAATTTTCGAGTTTAATAATTCAGCTCCTAAAGTTTGAAAATTAATTAATTTGGGTCATTAAAGTTGTGAATTTTGTAATTAAGCTCCTAAAAGTTTATAATTGGTTTAAATTAACCCATAAAGTTTTGAATAATTTATTTTTGGATCCCTAAAATTTTGAATAATTAATTTTTTACCCCTAAAGTTTCAAATAATTAATTATTGACCCCTAAAGTTACGAATAATTAATTTTTTATCACTAAAGTTCTGAATTGTTAACTCTAAGGTCCCTAAAATTTCATAATAACTCAAATATGTAAATTCAGTTTTTTTTTTTAAATTTTGGTACAAATGACTCTTTTGAGAGGTTTAATATTTGAAAGTAAATTAATTGAAGCAACATGTTGTCAAAATAGCATCTCATGTGGAAATTAATTAACTTAGAATATTTAAAAGTGTTTGTGTATGTGCCATTCATGCGAATATTTGATTGGCCCAAATGAAGGTCAATATTTGATTGAATTACACATACACACGTGGCAATTATTTGGTTAAACGTATGATCGATAAATAAGTTCAAAGAAAGGTTTATTAATTGACATGTTCCTTTATTGTCAATATTTGATCACTACAACAAGAGTAACACTTACAAGACAATATTTTTGTCCCAAAACTAAATATTGATTTGTGCTAGGTATCTTGTGATGGGTCCTACCATTATTTGAAATTATTATTTGCATATTAAGGATAATTGTGTGAGCTATTCCGAATTAGTCGTTATCTAATTCAGTACCAGGTTCTGCTACCAATATCTCTGCTAGCATCAATTTAATTCAAATACTTAATGACACAAACTTCAAGGCATGACGAGAGAACGTAATGATTTTTCTCGGAGTTATGGATCTGGACCTTGTTTTACGAGTCGATCAATTTAAAGCACTTAGATAAGAGTACCTTTGATGACAAGAAGAAGATGGAAACATGGGAACGATCGAACCACATCAGCTTAATTGTCATAAAATATGCTATTCTAGAAGCATTTTTGGGGCATTATGTCCAATAAAGTGACTACAACTAAAGGTTTCCTTGAGGACCTTGAGAAGAAGTTTGCAAATAATGAAAAGGCAGAAACTAGTACACTTTTGGTAAACCTTATTTCAATAAGGTATAAAGGAAAATGAAACATACAGTAGTATATTTCAAAAATGTCTCACATTGCTTCAAAACTAAAAAAAATTGAAGCATGACAGACAAAAAGTGCTAATTTTGCCACCACCTCTAAGGACAAAAAGAACAAGAAAAGAAAAACTAATAAGAAAGCTGCAAGTATAGTATCACAAAAGAAATATCATAAGGAACAAATTGAGGGTGACTATTTCTTCTGTGGAGCTGCAGGTCATAAGAAGAATAACTGTACCAATTATCACGCATGGTGTGCTAAGAAATGTGTTCTTCTTCATTTGGTTTGTTTTGAGGTTAATTTAACTTCGGTACCTAGACACTTATGGTGAATAGATTCTAGTGCAACAAATCACATCAGTGTGTCTATGCTTGGTTGCTTGAGTTGCCGAAAATCAAGTGATGATGTAAGATACATCTATGTTGGCGACGGCAAAATGGTGGAAGTAGAAGTAATAGAAAAATTTAGATTATTGTTAAAGACATGATTTTATTTGGATCTTAATGAGATATTTATTGTACCATCTTTTCGACAAAAATTGATTTTTATTTTTATTATGGACAAATCTAGTTATTCTTGTTATTTTGGGAATGAAAAAATTTAGTTTGTTTCATGATTCAAAATTAGTTGGTTCTGGTTCTTTATCAGGTTGCGATAATCTTTATTTAATTGATACGATTGCTACTTTTAATGAATCATTGTATGTAAGTACTCGAAGTGTAAAACGAAAATTAACCGACGAGTGCCTCGATGTGGCACAAGAGATTATGTCACATCTTCAAGAGGAAAATTGAGAGACTTGTGTCTTAACAAAATTTTCAATCCTCTTGAATTTATAGAGTATGATATGCGTGTTAACTGTATATGTGTGTTAACTGTATAAAGGGAAACCAAACCAATAAAAGGAGATTTCAAGCCAACATAACTTTAGATGTCTTAGAACTTATACATACAAACAATTGTGAACCATTTCCTACGGCTTCTTGGAATGGTCAACAATATTTTATAATGTTCATATACGTTTCTCTAGATATGGCTATATGTATCTCATTCATGAAGAATCACAATCACTGGATGTATTCAAAAACTATAAAACTAAAGTTGAAAACTAACTTGACAAAAGGATTAAAAGTATCTAATCTGACAGTGGTGGTGAATATTATGACAGATATGACAGTTCAGGTATACAATGTCCAGGACCATTTGCTAATTTCCTAGAGAAATGTGATATCGTCCTACAGTACACTATACCGAGTTTGCCCACTATGAATGGGGTAAAGCATTAAAGACCGCAGCATATATACTCAACAAAGTTCCGACTATGGCTACTGATAAAACTCCTTATGAGCTTTGGACTGGCATAATGCCTAGTTTGAAGCACGTATACATTTAGGGATGTCCAGTTGAGACAAGGTCCTATAGGCCAAATGAAAAGAAATTGGACACAAGGACTATCGGTTGCTATTTTATTGGATATTTTGAAAGATCCAAGGATTACAAGTTTTATGATTCTACAATTAAGGTAATTTTCGAGATTGAAAATGCCTGATTTTTTGAGGATGTTGAGTTTGCGGAGGGAGAAAGGGTTACAGACTCTGTTTTTGAGGAGGAATATATTGAAATTCCTTCAATTGCTATTGACAATGATCAAGATCAGGTTTCTATCCCAGATATTGTTCAAGATGAGAATTTGGATCAAGACAATGTTGTTGTATCTCTCCCCAAAGGTCAACAACTTATTCCAAAATAACAAACTCTAGAGCCTCAAGAACCAATGCCATTAAGAAGATCCACAAGAGAGAGGAGAAGTGCAGTTTCAGATAATTACATCGTATTTCTCCAAGAACATGAAGTTGATATTGGAGTGGTGGAAGATGATCTGATCAATTTCCATCAAGCCATGAAAATTTCTAACTCTCAAAAGTAGTTCGATGCCATGAATGAAGATATAAAGTCCATGAAGGACAACAATGTGTGGGACCTCATTTCATTGCTTGAAGGTGCAAAACTCATTGATTGCAAATGGATATTTAAAATCAAGAGGGATTTGAAGGGTGATGTGGAGAGCTATAAGGTTCTTCTTGTCGTAAAAGGCTTTACACAAAAAGAAGGTATCGATTATATATAGACTTTCTCTTCGGTTTTTTCGAAAGACTCTTTCAGGATTATAATGGTATTGGTAGTATATTTTGACCTTGAGTACATCAGATAGATGTTAAGATAACATTTCTCAATGGTGACATTATTGAAACAATCTATATGGTGTAACCAGAAAATTTTGTGTCGGATGATGCAAAGCAAATGGTTTGTAAACTAAAGAAATCCATCTATGGACTCAAACAGATCTCTCATCAATGGTATTACAAGTTTCATCAAATGATTATCTCATATGGTTTCGAGATGAATTTGGACGATGTTGTATATACAACAAGTTCAGTGGAAGTAAGTATATTTTTCTGATTTTATATGTCAATGACATATTGCTTTTCAGCAACGATATAGGCTTATTGCACGAAATCAAGAGATTATTAGCAATGAATTTTGAGATGAAAGATTTTGGTGACCCCTTTTTTGTATTAGAAATTTCGATACACCAGGATCATTCTCGGGGTATTCTTGAATTATCACAAAAGAGCTATATTGAAAAGGTACTTAAAAGATATGACATGCAAGATTATAAACCAGGTGACACCCTTGTGGCTAAAGGAGACAAGCTCAATTTAAGTCAATGCCCCAAAAATGACTTGAAAATTAAAGGAATGCAGAAGATTCATTATTCTTCAACTATAGGGAGTCTGATGTATTGTTAGGCTTATACGCGTCCGGATATAGCGTAGATTGTTGGGATGCTGGGAAATATTTAAGTGACTCGAGAATGGATCATTAGAAAGTAGCCAAATGGGACATGTTGTATTTAGAGAGAACATAAGACTACATGCTCACATACAAGAGATCGGTCAGTTGGAGATCATCGGTTATTCTGATTTCGATTTTGTGGGATACCAAGATAAGAGAAGATCCTCTTTAGGCTATATCTACCTGCTTGCTAAAGGTGCTATTTCATGGAAGAATGTTAAGCAGATACTCATAACTACTTCCACCATGATAGCAGAGTTAGTAGCATGTTATAAGGCATCAAATTATGGAATATGATTGCGAAATTTTGTCACTGAGCTACATATTATGGTTAGTGTAGAAAGACTGCTCAAGTTATTTTGTGACAATAAATCAACAGTGTTGTATCCAATAACAACAGGAACTCGACGAAGTCAAAATATATAGAGCAAGTTCTTAATTATTAAAGAAAGAGTTCAGAGTGGACATTTGTCAATATAGCATATCGAGACAAATTCCATGGTTGCGGATCCGCTTACTAAGGGATTGATACCGAGGGTCTTTCATGAGCACACTGCTCATATGGGTGTAATATCTCTTGAAGATATCTAGTTTTAGTGAGAGTTTGTATTTTCGTGCTTTTCATATTAGACACATCTACTGTTGTTTTGAATATGGTTCGTAGCTAAAGTTACTTTTGGTTATAAAGTTTTGGTTTATTATTCTGAACTTATTTGAATATGATCTCACTAAGGTATTAAGGAGGACCAGTTGGAAATATGTTAAGATCACATCACATGTAATTTTCATGCTACACATCCATGCTTGATCCATATCTTTCAGTTATATCAATATACATGACTATTGATAGGTTTAGTAACGATAAAAGTAGCGAAAGCTTCTTTGATCCTATGTTGATATAATTGATGGACCGAATATAACGTTTTGATTTATTATCTCTGAACTCATTTGAAAATGATCTCACTAAGGTATTAAGATAGATTAGTTGGAAATATCCATGTTAAGATCACATCACATGTAATTTTCATGCTACACATCCATGCTTGATCCATGTCATTCAGTTATATCAATATATATGTGACCATAGATATGTTTAGTTACGATATAAGTAACTAAAGCCGCTTTGATCTTATATTGATATGATTGACGGATCGAATTATTTGGGGATACATTCGATAATGATAGCAAAATTCTGAGTAATGATAAGGTTATATTTAATGCACAAATATAAGGTAACACATATAGCCCAAGTGGGAGATTGTAAGGATTTTAATTGAACACGTGGGCTTATGTGTGAAATATTGTGTATTAAATTAAACGTTATCAATTTTGGTTAAACCCGTTTAAAGTGATCTAATAAGATTTTGGTATTTTGGGTTTTGAAACATCCAATTAAAGTGTGAACTTTTATGTGTAGAGACTATACATGTTCGTAATTTCATGATGGACCGAATTATGTTAATGGGCTATCAGTGTGTGTGTGTGTGTGTGTGTATACAATCTTATGTGAATTGTTCATTCTGTTCTAACTCCCATCATGAGAGAAATAAAGAACTATGTATTGATCTGGAAGATAAAAACTGCATGATTCATCAATTGCGATAATCATGTCTGGTATGCTTCCGCTTCAGTTCACAAATTTTTGATGATCCAACATAAACGATTGTTATGACGGTAAAGTGTTTATCCCCAATTCTCAATTACATTCTAATTATTTTATCACTTAAGCACGACTTTTGTTCAACATATTTTTGTGATCAAATGACATAATTGATTCGGCCGTATACAATTACTCATCTCAGGTTTTGTGCACTAGAATGAGAACTTGATGCGTGTCTATGAAAATACGAGCCTATGCTAGTTACTTCAGAGAAGAAAAACATGCAGTTAAGTCAACCTGTGAAAAAAAATTAAAAAAATTAACTCCATATAAATAAATGAATATTTCTTCTTCCCAACAATAAACATGATGCCCTCAGCACGATGTTTTTCGAAGAGCCGACAAAAAGTCATATTTACCTACAATCTTGTTTTATGTTATCACATTAGAGTTGGGTGTTCATTACACCAGTTTGAAGATAAGGCAATCTAGTTAATGTTGCGATATTTTGACTATACTTTTTTGAAGTTCATTTTCGGCTACAATATGATTTCATTTTATCACATTTCACTCCTTTTTGTAGTCATATTCTCTACTTCAATCTAGTTTAATGTTGAATAGGCAAATATTTATTTTCATGCTTTCTAGTTAAGTCTTTTTTTAAAGTCATGGTTATTCTTACTCCCGTAAATTATGTGGCATGCACATGATAAGAAGGGTCTCCACATACCGACGTGACATTGACTTAGAGGGCTCTCCAAAAGATAGCATGGGCTTCAGCCTAAAGAAGCCTCGGATTGTAGGTCCTCGTTGTGAAGAGTCTCGATTGAAGAGCCTCATCCACTTACATAGTACCTCGGCTGGAGGGCCTCATGAGCCTCGGTTTTGGGCTTGGGCAAGGCCCCATATGGCCTGTTTATATTTCCTATATATATATGACTCATTTCATAACTAAGGTACGTTCTCTAACCCTATCCTCTTCTCCTCTTTCGTCTCTAGCACTCAAGTTTTCTTTTGTTCGGTCGTTGACTTGATCGTCGGAGTGCAAAAGGTCGCTGGACTTTTTTCTTGGCCGACGGTCTTTGCCTTCTAACGGGGTGTTCAATGAGTAGATAATGTCCAGATGAAGGGGATGTGGAGGGAAATCTGTTGGGTTATTTTTTGGAGTCAACAGATTGGTGCCGTCTGTGGGAAACGGTACATTAACCATGTTCTACCACATACCAAAAGGTTACGGGAAAAAAGAGAATTTTCCAGGCAATTTCTACTGAAAAAAACACTGGCAGCAACATGTACAGATGATATTTTCGAGACAAGTTCTCTACCAAAAAATGAAAGAAGTCGGAGATAGCAAAAGAAAATGGACCTACTAAGATCTGGAAATTCTTGCTTGAAGAATAAACTCCCCGACGAAAGGTTGAAGAAACCCGGGTTAAAAAATCCGCTATGAAAAATGGCCATTTCCGGTTGATGGTTGAAGAAATTTACCATGAAATCGATTACAGCAAACAAAATAAAAAAGCCACCACAGAAGACCACAATCAAGAGAATGTAAATTTATTCCATACACATCAACATATGGGTTTGTCCAACAAAATACTCAGGAAGATATGAACATGAAGAGGTGAACCACCATTGTTTGATACTTCAAGCATTAAAAAAACTCAGCAACAAAGAGCAGAAATGGAGGCCATTATTAGTCATGCTGTGGGCATTTGGCAAGAAGAAGCTCAATATCACCAGGATACATATAAATGGAGCAAATGAAAAATGACAGAAAATTAGAGACTATGGTTAACTGTGCAACCAAGCTTCAAATTAAACAACTCTACTACCAACTGAAGAAGAAATAAGTAACACTTTTTGGTATTTAACTACCTGGGAAACCTCCATCTGGCGATTGCCGTTCAAGCTTCGGTTCGGCACCTTTCAATATACTGCCGATAATACGGTGCTTGGTCCCATTTTTTCGTCCACATCAAATTGTGATAGTGATAGGACCATGGTGGTGGCGTGTTGGACCAAAATGGGTTGTCTATTAAGCTTTTGAAGCTATTTTGTTTGGCAGAATGAAAGGAGCAGACGTTTTCGGCTTGATTGGTACCTTTTCTGGCTTTATAATTGTGAAAATATTTCATCCATTCAAATTGGTTGGAAATGGTGTACATTAAGTAATGGGCTTTGGAGTTTATGGGTAAAATGTTTTTATAAAGTTGGGCCACACTAATTTCCGTAGTTGGGCTTCATAAATCTTCAACTTCTCAAAATCATTGGGCCCCATTGATACATCTATTTGCGAGATGTTATTCTCCGCTATGCCAGATGCTTATTCCTGGTTGAAGTCCTCGTTCTTTGAATAAAAGAAGATACAGTATTTTTCGAAATCCTCATTCCTTGAATAAAGGAACAGGTAGCGTATTTTGAAGTCCTCGTTCCTTGAAAAAGGAAGAGGCTGTCCTCATTCCTTGAATAAAGGAAGAGGTGGCGTTACTTGAAGTCCTCACTCAGGAAACAAAGTTCACAATCTAAAAAAATTAAATTTGCACAAGTTCAAAAATAATAAAAAATACCTCCTAACGAGAAAGACTCGTAGGAGAAGCCTCTTCATAGATGACCGTTCCTATGAAGAGACGCGTGGGCAATTCAACGAGAAGTTGGATCCCAAGAGGACCACCTCTACACTCACGAAGTGTGGCACATGCCTTTAACAACTAGAGTTGTTAAGGGAGCCTCAGCATAAGCGAACCACTCAACCCTTGCTTAGAAAGAGAAAGGCAAGCGAACTGCCTATACTTGTACAAATTATAAATAAAGTCAAACTAAAGTCTGAAGTGCTAAAGAGCCTCGACGTTTACTTTAACAAGGCTAAGAGCCTTAAAATTCATCACGGAGGCTAAGAGTCCTGACGTTTATTTTACCGAGGTTAAGAACCTTGAAGTTATTTTACAAAGNGCTAAGAGCCTCGATATTTATTTCGCAAAGGCTAAGAGCCTTGAAATTATATCACAAAGGCTAAGAGCCTCGATATTTATTTCGCAAAGGCTAAGAGCCTCGAAATTATTTCACAAAGGCTAAGAGCCTCGAAATTATTTCGCGAAGGCTAACAGCCTCAAAATTATTTCGGAAGGCTAAGAGTCTCGACGTTTCTTTTACAAAGGCTAAGGGCCTCGAAGTTATTTCATAAATACTAAGAGCCTTGAAGGCAAAGAGCCTCTAAAGTATCAAACGTAAATAAAACTTACCCCCTTAAGGTAAGCAAGAGTTTATGTTGGAAACCTCAGAATGGGTAAACCTTCCGATCCTGCTTATTTCTGTACAAAGCAGGGCACTTGTATAAAAGACAGAAGTTCTAAGAAAACCTCAGCTCAAACAAAGCAAAAGAGCTTGAATCTCTAAGAGAGCATGAAATTAAAAGAGTATGTTGTTTGAAGCTCTAAGAGAATCTGAAGCTCTATGAAAGCATTGACTTAAGTAGTTAATTTTCAAACAAACAAGCTTGAAAGCACGTCCGAAGTTAAAGGTACATGACCTTCTAACACTTATGCAAAACTATGAGTTTGATATTATTATTGGAGTGGACTAAGTTCAGATTATACTGAAGAGCATGTCAATACATTAAACAGAAGCAGTAAGTACAGGGAGTAAATAATGCCAGTACATGAGCTGAAAGAATTTTATTTATTTGACAAATATTTAACTCGGACTTGGGGGATTATTTTAATACTGGCATCTTAGTATCATTACGTTGTTACTGCTAGCGTATGCATTATATTATTACTGTCGAGTACATACTTCACATCGCTACTAGCAGGTTATGATGCATATTATATCTCGGAGAAATTTAAAATATCATTATTCACTTTATCGTCATGAGTAATTTGAGGGGCAAATGAATCCCAAATTTATTTGGTATATGTGCAGTGGACATATTGTATTGTGTTACAGGATTGGTTTAGTCCATATTACAGAGGAGATGTTGCCAAAATTTCAAAAAATTATATTCAGTGTTTATCTCTTGAGGCAAATCGTAAGTCCTTGCTTATTTCGATCGATGCATATTCCTGAGGCAATCTGTAAGACCTCACCAACTTGACAATCAATACTTCAAAGTCCGACCTGCACATGAATGTACGACTCAGACTTGGAGGACTATTTTTACTCCCGTAAATTACGTGGCATGCACATGATAGGAAGGGTCCCACATACCGACGTGACATTGACTTAGAGGCCTCTCTAAACGATAGCATGGGCTTCAACTGAAAGAAACCTCGGATTGGAGGTCCTCGTTGTGAAGAGCCTCGACTGAAGGGCCTCATCCATTTATATAGTGCCTCGGTCGGAGGGCCTCATGAGCCTCGATTTTGGGCTTGGGCAAGGCCCCATATGGCCCGTTTACATTTCCTATATATATGTGATTCATTTCATAATTAAGGTACGTTCTCTAACCCTATCCTCTTCCCCTCTTTCGTCTCTGGCACTCTTTTTTTTGTTTGGTCGTTGACTTGATCGTCGGAGTGCAAACGGTCGCCGAACTTTTTTCTTGGTCGGCGGTCTTTGCCTTCTAATTGGGTGTTCAATGTGTAGGTGATGTCCATATAGAGGGGACGTGGAGGGGATTCTGTTGGGTCATTTTTTGGGATCAACAGTTATCTTGTTCTTTCATGCTTGCAGATTCATTACTCTCTGAGCATCACATGCTATAAGTGCCAATTTGAAGATTTACTTGGGCGGACCTTATCCTACGTTTAGTTTGGTGCCAGTCGACACAAAAATGTTCTTATGGAAAAGATTTGAGGCACTATAAATATCTTTTAAATATATTTAAGATTTTGATAGATTCTAAAAGATTTTAAATTCTAATGAATTTCGTGGATTTGAATAGATTTCTATAATTATCATAAGAATCTTATCAAATATGGTGAAATTTCAAAATATTTGGTTATATATATTTTTAAACTTGAAATTTATCCAAATCTTTTTAAATTCCTCTATTAATGAAATATTTATAAATTCACTAATTATTGAAGATACCTACATTTTAAAGGATTTTATTAAATTTAATTAAAATCTCAATTGGGTACACTTAAATTTTAATAGATTTTATTAAAACCCACTAAAATCTTAATTTCTTCTGCTAATAAAATTCGCGTACATTACTGGCATGGGTTTCACCATCGGATTTACTTGCCAATGGACGCCATCTCTAAAAGTCGCCTTTTCTAATGATGAATCCATGACCACTTGTGAAGAAATTGTGTAAAATATCTGAAGAAGAGTTTTCAACTTTTTAGTTTACTCGAATATAATTACTTAATTCTTAATGAACTTTTGTATTTGTTTGTTTCACGAGTAAATATGATTTTCATTATGAAATTATCTATTTGTACATCAAAAAATGTACACAAGAGGTTACACCTCCCTCACATGGAGGTGAGACCCACTTGAATAATAAATTATTATTAAAGTGGGTCCCACCCCCATGTGAGAGGGGTGTAACCCCTTGTGTACACATTGATGTACCAGTAGTAAAACTCTTTCATTATTTGTTTTTCAATATTTTCGACCTTTTGAGTTCCACGGAATTAAAACTTGATTCTTTTAAAATGTTGCAGCTTGCCCTTTCTTGTTTCTTCATTATTAACTTGTATGGAAATTGTAAAACTTTCCGTTAGAATTGTAAATGGACTGTTATTCTATTATTAAGCACTTGTATGGAAGTAATTTTTTTTTTGGTTAAAAAAAGTGGCTAAAAAGTAGGGCTGGACAAAAACCAATTCGAACCAGTCAAATCGATCAACCTAACCCAAACCAACCAATTAGGATTGGTTTTTTAGTTTAATTGGATTGGGTTGGGTTCAGGTTAGGAAATTAAATTTTAAGTTGGGTTGGGTTGGTTCTGGGTTATCAATTAAAACCCAGCCCAACCCTATAAATTAAAAAATATTAAAAAGGAAATTAGTACTTAAAGCCAAAAACATAAAACCCAATGATCAAAATTTTTTTCGGTCTCATATCTCTTCTGCCTCTCATTGTTGCTCGTGTCTTGATTTTTTGACTCAATTTTTTGATGTGATTTTTGACTTAAACACTTGGATTGAAGGAGGAGATTTTGTATTAAGTTTTGATGATTTAACATTTTTAGTATCTAGGTTGAATTTATTTTATTCAATATGTATAATATGTAGGTATTCAACATGTATTTATATTGATTTAATATGAATTTAATTTGATCATTGTATAATCTATTTAACATGTTTTACAATTTTATTAATTGTAATAAAATTGATCCAGCTTAACTGGAATGAAACTTAACCCCACGGATCATTGATTCAGCTTCAATCGACTTATTGCCTTTGAAATCACCCTTTTTCATGTAATTGAAATTGGTCCAAATTGAAATGGTATCAAACTTAAAATTTTTTCAAATTCAACAAAAAAGGTCTCAACCATTGGGCTGGGCAAAAAAAAAAAAATAATCCAACCTGAATTAGACTCAAGTCTAAACCAATCAATCCAACCCAAACCAACTAAAGTTTGATTGGTTTGGATTGGATTAGGTTTCAACAATGAATGTGTTAGTTTCAATTTGAATTATTGTCAAACCAAAGATGTTGGGTTGGGTTTGGGTTGGACTCAAAACTAATCCAACCCAACCCATGCCCAGCCGTACTAAAAATTATATAATGGCATAAAAACTTGAAAATTGATTTTTTTGAAAAATGTGATAGAAAATAAATGTCGTAGAAAAGTGATAAACACTCTCAAACAAGGGCTAATTCTTTCACTTGCACTCGACTGTCTTACAAAAGATCATGGGTCAGGCCTACATTATACGCGTTTTTTCTCTCCCCCATTTCGTCCCACTCTTGTGATTGCGACATATATATTTCTCTAATATTAATCATTCTACTCTAGTTTCTTTTTTCTACTATGAATTTTATTGAAATAAATTTTGAGAATTCCTAATTCTCCGCTGCTAGGCATTTCTTTTTTTGTTAATTTTTAGTTTTTTGACTTAAGGTTCAATGAGTTATATTATATTAGAATGGTTTATTGTACTATCCTTTCAACCAGGATAGTGTTTGGAATTCTACATTTTGTTGAATTAAACATTGTTGTGGAAACTCTACGTGACACCTCGATTTCGGGCTCAGAAAACAAGCAAACGAACACCGCCTTAGCTAAGCTCGACCCATAACCATTTTGCACTTCGGTTGCCTTTATTTTTCCACTCCGATCACTCTTCTTCTAACCCACAAAGGACAAAAGGGGCGGTGATTTGCAAGCCACAAATGGAGGAAGGAGAAGAGAAAACAATGGTTGAATATCACTAAAGAAATCACCTTTCGCTCCGCTACCTTCCTCTCGGTTGCCTCTCTCACCTTCACTCCTCTCTTGCAAACTTCACTAACATACACGGCTGGGAATGACTTACAAATGGGTATATAATGTGGCTAATCAATTAGGTTACATATTGGGCCAATAAAGCAAGTTAAATAGGCTTCACTTAACTAAGAATAAAAAGGCTAATATCCAAGCCCCAAATAACCAATAAATGGACCAACTAACTCACATGTCACGATCCAATTTGGGCTCACTAACTTAGGCCAACCTAAAGCCAATTGGTCGTGTTGGAATTTGGGTGTGACCCGAATTTCTTTGTTCAAAGAATTCTAATTGAAGTGTATGTCAAGGAGAATTCAATTTGGAATGATGTTGGAGTCCTATGTCAATTTAAAGTTCTATTTTGGAAGTCCATTGGGAGTTGAAATTTGTATTAGACTTCAATATGTAAAATTATAGATTGGGAAGAAAAGTCACCACATTTTCGCTAGCCTAGCGCTAGATGGACGCTAAAGCAAGAAAGGTGGAAAAATGCTCGAGACTCTGTCGCCCACCTATCACTATCCCATCGCTTGAGCGACGGGGCTATCGATCGACTATTTCCAGCCTGTCACTCGAGCGACACTGTTATTCGACCTCAGCCCGTTTCGCATTTTAATACATTTTTGGCATTCTACTTTAACGACAACTCATCTATTAGGGTTTTGGACGTCCCTTATATATTTCCTATAAATACTAGGCTCTTCTTTATAATTTGTAATGTGTGAGATATATGATTACTAGCTTTTAGGATCATTATAATTTTCTTTCTTTCTCCATTATTCTTGATCAATAAAGCTCTTAATTCATCTGACATATTTTTGTCTTATTTATTCTTGATCAAATATTTCATATTGTATCATACAACTTCAATATCTCAATCTGTGATTGGTTTCACAACAAGTGGTATCAATCCTAATAAGTAGTATCAGAGCCTAGGTTCAGTAGTTCCGCAAGAGCGCAAGTTTGATTTGTTTGAAGTTTTTGTTCGTGATGACTTCCATGAAGTATGACATTTCGCTGTTGGATCGGAGCACTAGATTTTTGGTATGGCAGGTTAAGATGCGTACAGTACTCACAAAGCT
Source organism: Fraxinus quadrangulata (assembly GCA_903798255.1). NCBI lineage: Eukaryota > Viridiplantae > Streptophyta > Magnoliopsida > Lamiales > Oleaceae > Fraxinus > Fraxinus quadrangulata. Next base: position 2,634 of record CAIGRB010098120.1, on the reverse strand, counting down.
AGATTTGGATGATGTATTGCTGAGAATTGACAAGATGCCAGCAACTTTGACCGCGGAGGAGAAATTATGAAAAGACAAGATGTGATTCGACGATCATATAGTTTGTGTATCGCGGGTGGCTTCTCTCTTTTCGTTGCAATTGTGTGTGACCAAAAGTCTAACAAGCAAGTTGAACCTCAAGTAGCGTTTATACTCTTATCGAATGACAGAATGAGGATCATTGGAAGATCACCTAGCTGTATTTAAAGAGATCACTGCTTATTTGAAAATTTTGAAAGTAGAGTATGATGAAGAATATTTTACCTTGATTCTATTGTGTTTGTTGCCCACTTTATTTTCTTCTTTTAGAGACACGATCTTGTATAGTCTTGATACTCTCACCATAGAGGAGGTGTATAATGTTTTTTATTTAAAAGAGAAGATAAAGTATCTGATTTATGAGACCAGAGATAGAGAAGACCTGGTTACTCATGATGGTTTTGGAAGGGGTAGATCGAAGTTTAAGTTCAATAATTAGAATTGCAACTACTGTAAGAAGAGAAACACTTGAAGAATGATTGCTACAAATTGCAGAATAAAGAAAGGATGGTAGCAAGTAGATATTCAGATACTTCAGGCGAAACAGATCCCACAGAGAACATTGTAAGTGATGGAGATCTCTTAACTATTTTTGACATTAAGTCTAAATCAGATGATGATTGATTTTGGATTCAGCGAGTGTGTTTCGTATGTGTCCATATAAGGACTTGTTTGCTATATATGAAACTGTTTCCAAAAGTATCATGATTATGGAAAATAATGCACCTTGTCGAATTGCTGGAATTGGTACGATCGAATTAAAACCTTTTGATGTGACAATTAGAACACTTGGTCAAGTTTGACATGTTCCGGATTTGAAGAAGAATATCATCGAGTTGTTTATCCTTGATTCAAAAGGTTATGAGTTTTTTGGTAGAGGTGGAGTTTTGAAGATTTGTAAGGGCGTCCATGTTGTATTGGAGGAACGAAAAAGGTCCCAGTTATACATCTTGCAGGAACATGCAGAATTTGGAAGAGTCAATCAGCACAACTTCAGTACCGTGATGGACATTCAGTTTGATACAATATATTTAGGAGCTCATAAATGGTCAGATTTGAAGAATAAAATTTAGTGGAGTTCAGAAAATATGGATAATGAGGCTTTACCACAATCACCTGCGGTGTCATTGTATTCAATTGTTAGAGACAGATCCAGTGGAACAAGGTACGTGGATGCTGATTTTATTGAGCATGCTTTAAGTGGAGTAGAATGTGTACAATTTAGCAAGGGGCCTTCTGTAAAAACATTTGGTATTAATTCTGCTTTGGGGTGTGTTACAATCCGTTTCGACTAATTCAAAATCATTATAATTTTTGAAAATTCGAGTTAATTCTGTAGAGTAGTTCTTGGATTTATTGGAAGATGTGCAATATTGTGTTTTGTTGGAGAAATTAATTTTTTGATTATCGTTGAAGAAGCCTGTCCGTTTTCTTGATGAAATTCATGTTAAGGTGGAGATCGTTGAAATTTAAGTGTGACCTGAATTCGTTTGTTGAAGTTGTTTGAAATATTGCAAAATTCTATTTGAAGTGCACATAAATGAAAATTCAATTTGGAATGCTGTTGGAGTCCTATGTCAAGCTGAAGTTCTATTTTGGAAGCCTATCGAGAGTTGAAATTTGTAGTAGACTTGAATATGTTAAATTATAGATCGGAAAGAAAAGTCGCTGTATTTTCGCTAGCCTGGTGCTAGATGGACACCCGAGCGAGGAAGCAGAAAAACACCCAAGACTTTGTCCCCACCCATCGCTTGAGCGACGGGGCTGTCGCTAGCCTATCGCTCGAGCGACAGTGTTATTCGGCCCAAGTCTATTTCGCGCTTTAACACGTTTTTGACATTCTATTTCAACTACAACTCATCTATTAGGATTTTGGACGTCCCTTTACATGTTTTCTATAAATACTAGGCTTTTCTTTATAATTTGTAATGTGCGAGATATATGATTATTAGATTTTAGGATCATTGTAATTTTCTTTTTTCTCCATTATTCTTGGTCAATAAAACTCTTAAGTGCTTTGCCATATTCTTGTCTTCTTTATTCTTTTGTTCTTGATCAAACATTTCATATTGTGTCATATAACTTCAACATCTCAATCCTGTGGTTGGTTTCACAACAAATGGTATTAATCCTAACAGGATGTTTTCAAGTCGAGTTAAGTCTACGGTGTTGATAAATTATCCGATAACTATTTTAAATTATCGTCAAGATTTATTGGATATCAAAACCCAGCAAACAAGTCAAAGATATTATGATCTAAATATTAATCTTGTACGATTTTGTTGTCTAAATAATTCTTCATATCCGTTTATATGTTACTGTTGGGCTTTGATGTCAATTGGTCTCGTGGGCTATGAAGATAATGAATTGTTTGGCCCAACACTGTACTTATGCAATTGCCTAATAACTTGGCTAGTCCAAAACTTGGATCTATAGCGTAAAAATGTGTTTTTAGAAATTCACCTTTAGAGCAACTTAACACTTTTGCATTTAAGATGGCTAGAGATAAGGGTACAAATAGTACCCTATGTTGCCCCAATTAATCTGATTTTTATT
>CAIGRB010098106.1:0-16899 GCA_903798255.1 Fraxinus quadrangulata | reverse complement strand
CGTATGAGTTAACGAAGTATGGAGATCATATTGGAATTGGACCTAAAGAATTCTTGGGCATTCATTACTTATCATATAGTTTCAATTTATCTACCTATGTTGAATAATAAAAATGTTCGGGCAAAAAATAAAAATAAAAATAAAAACATAAAAAAAATTCATTAGGCAAAAACCCATCTTGTGGAACATGTCATATTTTTCTTGTGTCTATTTGACCTCTATTAAAGCACATTTCTAAAGAATGAGTTGTCTAACATATGCATTTTTGCTTAACTTGAAGATAAAAATAAATTTACGTCTTTTTTTTTTTTTTTTTGCACATTATCTTTGTGAGCTACGACAACAAAAATAAAAATCTAATGACTAAATTTAAATAAATTAATAACTAAAATGATATAAATTGAATCAATAAGAACGTTGTTTTAGACCTAGTTATTTAGGATTTGTTCGATGCATATGTTTATAATAGATTTCGTGAAAATTAATTTTTTGGAGAATGGTGTTAAAATGTAGGAAAAAATTAAGAATTTATATACGAAATTATTTTATTGAGAAATTGTGAGAATACTTTTTTTAAAAAAATAAATTTTAAAGAATCTGTACCGACTTAATAACGAAGGAGTTACATGGTTGTTTCCTTCGAGACTAAAGCAGCCCAAATTCTGTGAATCGCAGTCAGTCTCATGACTCCATCGCTTTCATCTTTGCCTGCTGCTTCCAGGAAACATACCTCCACTCCCACGGCTTCCAGAACCCCCTACCCTACCGCCCTTGCCCCCACCAAGTAACAAAAATTTCATAGAGAAGTGGGAAAATTTTAATGGAGGACACCCAATTTTGAAAATTCTCGATTGAGTTACCAAACATCATAATTATTTCAATTTAAGTCACTCATGGGACGTTAAAAAAGCAAGCAGGATGCCACATAGGGCATACATGGACTACACATGAAAAAGGCCTAAATTTTGACATATTAGTAAACATTTGTGTGAAAAGTGAAAAGCAATTCAAGAATCGAGCAAGTTTGGTTTCTCAACTCTTCGTGCATGTCAAATTCTAACGACTTCATCCATGTCAACTTTTTGTCAGGTTTGCAAGCCCCGATAGTTTTATTAACGGCAACCGACAAAATAACAAGAATTGAAATAATTGTGAAGTTTGTCAACTTATGAGACATCCCTCAAAGTTGGGTACCTTCATTAAAATGTACCCTAGAAAAGTCTTTGCTTTTGACCAAAGAATTAGTAATCCAATTCACGCTATAAATAACTCAAATTCACTTAAATTTATTTCCTTCTCAGTTCTCACCTAATACTTTGAAATAATGAGAACTTAGCCAAAAGTTCTCTCATTTTGGCATCTTTTTTCAGTCCCATTCCCATATGGCTGTAAGTGAGCCCATGTCAAATTCTACTGATTGGATGCATTTCTATCACCAGAACTTATCCAGGCAACCTCAAAATACCCCAAGTTTTAGTGGAAGTGTGTCTGAGACTGTCACGGCGGCTGCCGCCAGTGGACATGCCACCGAGGCGGCACAAAGCAACTTGAGTCAAAGTTACAGTAACTTGAACATGGATGGTGGTCGTGCTTCAAGACCTCTCAGAAGACGACCAAGGGCGTCGAGGCGAACCCCCGCTGTGCTAATTAATACGGATACTAGCAATTTTAGAGCCATGGTGCAGCAGTTCACTGGTGGTCCAAGTTCTTCATTTGCATCTAGGACTGAGTATTCTAATGGTATGTCAAAGTTTCTTGCATAAATGTTTTAGCCGTTAAATGGGAAATACATTAGTCTCGACTCTTACCTGCCCATTTCCTTTTACAATCATGTTACATATACATCATTATTTACATTTTACCACGTGACAATGCATTATTAAACAATTTAAAAAATTAAACAGTTTTCTCTCCAATCCTTTTTTAACACATCAAATGTCAAAGATGATGTACACTAACACATTAATTTTTACAAAATATGTGAGTAAAACTCAAAAAGTGTTCAATCACCAAAAAACTTAAACCTATGTAATAATTAAATAAAGGTAATTGGAATATAACGTCCACACCTTTCATCGTTATTGTGGAAAATATCCATACCTTTTATTTTTTGACATTTTCACCCTTATTTTCACATTTTATTGTGCAAAAGGTCTTTTTCTTTCGTTTCCTCAATCAAAAGTTGTGAAATGATACTTTAAATAAAATAAAAGGTAAAATAAAAATAATAATTGCAATCATAGTCCTAATTTTTTTAAAAGCACAAATAAGTCTTAAATAAATTATTAAAATGGTAATTAACACATAATATCCCTACATTTCACCGTTATTGCGAAAAATGTCCATACTTTTCTCTCTCTCTCTCTTTTTTTTTTTTGCATTTTCATCCTTATTACATATTTGATAATGCAAACCATCATTTCTATCAATTTTTATCTAATTTCTCAATAAAAAGTTGTGAAATAACGAATATACCCTCATATTTAAATAAAAAGCTAAAACATTAATTGCAATCATAGACCCAGTATTTTTTAAAAAGTGCAAAAGAATTCCCAATAAATTATTTAAATTTTTTTTAAAAAAAAATTGCAAACGAGTTCCAATTAAATTTATTTAAAAATTAAAAAATTAAAAAGTACATACAGTCCCAATTAAATTATTAAAGAATTAGATTATTTTTAAAAATTTTTTTTTATTTAAATAGGAGAGTATATTCATCATTTCATAGTTTTTATTAAGAAATTTGATGAAATTTGATTGAAATGATTGTTTGCACAAGCAAATGTGTAATTAATGGTGAAAAATGTAAAAAAAAAAAGTGAAAGGTAGGGATATTTTTCTCAATAACAGTGAAATGTAGAAATATTATTCGCTAATTACCCTTTTAATAATTAATTTGAGACTTAGATTATGGTTACAATTAATTTTTTTTCTTTTTTTTTTCCTTTTATTTAAGAAGAAAAGTATATTCGTCATTTCATAACTTTTAATTGAGAAAATAGAAGAAAATGACATTTTGCGTAATGACATGTGAAAACAATGGTGAATAAAGGTGGAAACGCATATGCTAATTACCCTTAAATAAAGGTTACGTTTACTATTCAAATTTAATCTTTAATATTTTCCTTTCATTTGGGGGTTAGATCTCTCTCTCTCTCTCTCTGTAATTACTGTCAAAAGTTTGATGTGTATAATCTTCATAAATAGATACTGAGAAATATTAGTTGGTCAAGACTAAAAGTTGACGTTATAGAGTCTTCCCACTTGCCCTAACATACACGTCGAATTTGATTTTCCATCAAATTCAAGACAAGTACATAACTTTGGTGAATGAGTTAAGATGGGACGTGAATTCAAAATCGTGTCTGCTCTCATATTATGTTAAACAACCTCATTTAAAAATTTAATGTTTCGCAGGCATGAACTTCGGTTTTGGACTTGGAACTCAACAATCTATGAACCCATCTACAGCCACGGCTCCTAGTGGATTTCAAATTCAATTCCAAAGACAACAAGAATATCCGAATCAGCAACAACGCATTTTCACTTCACCGAATAATAACACTCGGTGTGATGCTGCTGCTTTTCTGCACAAATTCATGCCTAACACAGAGGTGGAGGCCTCTAGTGGCTTTGTCAAGAATGGTGGCTCAGCCCATGTGCAACCGTCCTAGGGCAGTGGTGGCCGTGGTGGCTTCCACCAATGAGAAAAGGGATATGCATAACAATTACATGGAGTTTGAAAATGACATAAAGCCTAAAGGACAAAGTTTAATTTGTTGCTGACCTCTGCCCTTGGTCTCTTAGATTTTCTTCCTTCGTTACGTACCGTTTCACATTTGTATAGTGGTTTCTTTAGCATTTTCTTTGCACCTTCGAATCACTACAAGAAATCGAGAATTTTCCGTCTCAAAGGAAGAGGGTAAAATCATGCTGAATTGGGTTTATTTTAATTTTTACACTATCACTCAGGTGTCATGCAACATTATGTTTTATTATTTAAATTCTCAATCTTATATCAACGACTTTGTTGATCAAACTAAATTATTCTGTGTTTTATTGCTATTTATTTAGAGTTTTGTTACTTGTACATACATTCGGGTGTACCTCTTGGGTGACAATGCACGAGTGACATTCTATTATTGGCTGATAAACAAAACAATTTCCACGAAGCCAATGACACAATGTCACTTGTGCATTACATCACTCAAGCTGTATACCTAAATGTACAAATAGAATAATCCTTATTTATTTTGGTGTCGATTTTTCTCTTTGCACAATGGCTTATGGACAAAACAATACAGGTAGAAAAGCAAGTAAATGACAGAAAGTAAACATAAAAAATAACAAATATATACCATATCTAAATTTACAAACAAATTTAATCAAGTTAATTGTTACAAAAATATAAATACAAAAGGAACCTCAAAATGATGACCAAAATGTTACAAACCCAACAGTGAGCAAGAAGCAAATTAATCAGATAATAAATCAAACACTCAATTTTGTTAGATAAGGTAAACTCTATAGTACTGGACATTGATATTATAAAAAAAATGAAAGAAATTAAGTCTCGTCAATTTTACGTTCCAATCCCTATTTATTCCAGCAACCCAATGGACAGTTAATGAACAGGACAACGATGAGATTCATCAGAACACCAATGAGATAGAAAAAAGCTTATGCGATGGAAAAAAATCAAATTTATAGCTAGGCAATTTAAAAGGTCTACATTCTTCTAACTGTTTTCAAGCACAGCATTTCTCATACTGAGTTGATAGATCCAGAAATCTCCTGCTTTAGAAGTTTTATAGCAAGTGTTTTCAAGAAATGTCTAGCTGCAAATTGAGGATCTCATTTGCTAGATCTACAACCTGGTCAATATTAAGTGCAAAACACCATCAGTCGGTAATAGGCAGTCATGTAATTCACCATCCTCATACATGCCTAGCAGTACCATGCAACTGAGTCGATCTCACATTAGGTTCATCCTGAAATTAGAGAGAGAACAGAAGTAATAAGCTCCCGGCAAGTTCATAAAGGCATTTTTATTTAATGACTTGGCTACTGGGTCCAAACTGACCTGCAGACTGTAGCTGAAACTTGGTGGCCTAAAATCCAGATGTCCCTAAAATGTTGGCGGAATAGAAAAAGGAAATTCCATATTCTAAATTATCAATACCCAGATAAGCTTCTATACAAGAAATTGTAAAATTCGGTTACAAAAAAACTGGAGGTCACTTCTAGCGAAATTTCAAGTTGCTTACAGCAGACATATGTTACAAATTGGTCATTTCATCTATGTCCATTAGTAGACTAATGGAAAAGCTGATATGATAGTCTAGCTTACAGATGTAAACTTTTTAACATGGTCGGAGTAACCAACTTGAAAATAACATGAAACTTTGATAAAAGTTTGGTGACACCCAGTGTGCGTAAAATTGTGTATAGTAGGCTACAATACCAGTCCAGTCATGCTTTGTTGAGACTCAAAAAAACCTTCGTGGCTCGACGCAACTGAGTTTAACTGTCCCTACAACCAAATTCCAGAACTATACATTGTCACCATCTTCACATTTTAATAGAGGATCCAAGGCTCAACAGAAAGTAAAAGGGTAACGCAACATCACCTACCAGTCCCTGCATATTCTGTTGACTTACATAGTACGCATCATGGGGTGGCTCCATCAGATTTAACTGGAAATCCAAACAAAAATTATCACAATTTGTTTACATTATCCTTCACAAGATAATATACAGAACGTATAATATTCAAATATAAAACTATTTATAACAACATCTGGGTTAAAGCAAAACATACCAGCCCATGCATACTCTGCTGGGACCCATAGTAGCCATTTAGGGTATTTCCATCTGAGTTAAAATTCTCCTAGGAGTGATAAAATATAAAAAGTAAGACATTTATCTATTAAGTTACATCTATAAATATGTTTTATAATATACATATATCTGTATGTTAGTACATGCTTATGTTAGTATATCAGAAATTCAGTCAATGTCATCATTTTGGAAAAGAATGGAAGATGTTCACGTTATAAGAAAAGCTTAACTCATTATTCATTGCAAGAGACATTTCACGACTGTCTAGGTTACTGTATAACTTACCATTTGTTGTAAGCTGCCTTGAGCCTCAACGACTACAGCTCCTGACTCTGATTGTAACTGGGATTGACACAGTTACTTTGTTATGGAGGCAAATAGTATATAACAAAATGAGGGCATGTATCGGATTAAAATTGAAAAACTATGGTCGAGCTCAAGGATAGAGCGAATGAGTGGCTTGAAAACCGTGATGTGAACATTTTTTATTAAGGGCGTGTTCGATAGGGAGTAAAATCTATATATAATTGAAAAACTAGCCGTTATTGTTGTTGTTGACTTTTATTAGACGAGTGTGATCCAATAACGACTATATTTTCAATTTTAATTGGATTTTAAGCACGACCGAACACGCTCTGATTGAATATATAGATAATGAGAAATAACCCACACCAAACCTTTCTTTTATTGTTTGTACTCTTCTTCTTATTTGTTTTGGTAACCTGGGCTATCTGATTCTCTTCTTCAGCACAACAAAGAGCAATAGCATTGCTGCTATAATCAACAGCACTTCTGTTAACATTCACACAATTCTTCAGAGCTTCACCTAATGCACGATAAGCTATATTGTAACTCTCCTCGGATATTGAACCTTCGTCGGCCAATTCAATAGCGCGTTTGCATATATCATTGTACTTTTGCACCCTAGTTTGTGTTCTTTCGGTTCCCTCTATCAACGATTGACTGTTTTTGGCATCTTTCGTCCACCTCTTCATAATATATTGAGATGGGATGCTTGAAAGACCACACATTTGAAGGACAATCATTGAATGTCTGCAAAGAAAACCTTTATATTCAAACAGAAAGCATGAGCAAGAAACCTCTGAATTTGCCTCATTCCATGTAACCATAAAATTCTCTGTTTTTTCGCAGTCATTAACTCTGAAAGTAATATGAGTTCCATTTTCACTTTCCTTCTTAGGATGGCAACCTACCACCCCCAAAACCTCAACTTGAAATTTCTTGAATATTGCGTGTGTAAAAATAGTCGACATTTGTTTTTCCCAAGGAGAAGGTGACTTTAGTGCCGGCTGTTTGTGCAATGTATCAAAGTCTGCTAACGCTTCCTCTTCAAACCTATTTTTAAGTATCATACCATATTGTTTCGCAAACTCTTTCAGACTGATTTTCTTGTGAATGTATTTATCAAAGAAAGAGTTAACACTTTCATTTCGCCGAGTTGTAGACAATCCAGCCAAAAAAGTATTTCTCATAAAGGTGGGAACCCACTTTTTGCGGTCAACATATATTGAATGAATCCATTCATTGTCTTGCAGTTCAAATCTGCTGACCATCTTCCACCACCTCATGTCAAACATTTCGTCCGTCAATGACTTAAATATGCATTTATTGAATTTTTTAATAAAATTCTTGTGCTGCTTGATTACATGAGCAAGAGTTTCAGGGATTCTTTCCAGTATATGCCAAAGAGCAAAGCAATGACGTGAATACGGGAAAACCTCTTCAATAGCTGATTTCAGAGCTTTGTCTTGATCAGTGATTATGACTTTAGGAGCTTGCCCACCCATTGCTCTCAGCCAAGTCTTCATTAACCAGACAAATGTTGGTCTAGTTTCATCAGCCAACAAGGCACACCCAAGCAACATGGGCTGAAAATGATGGTTCACCCCAACAAATGGAGCAAATGACATCTTCTCATTGCTTTTAATATAACTGGTATCAAATAAAACAACATCGCTGAAGCTGATATAGTCTTTCCTGTTTTTGGCATCAACCCAGAACAAGTTCCTCAGAACCTGATCTTCATTCAAATCAACCGCATAAAAGAAATTAGGATACTGCTTTTGGATTCGCATAAAATACTCGAACATGAATGTTGCATCCCCCTCTTCTAATGCCAAGTACCGACCTCTATCAAATTGATGATCAAATTCTTTCTTTATGAGGCCTAGATTTTGAAGACCACCAGATTGTTTATACATCTCAACATACATCTTTCTTGTCCGTTCACTAACTGTGTGCAAAATGTCAATATTATTCTTTTCAGCTAATTTAACATTCTTATGAATTCGGAAATGATATGCTAAGGCAGGTAATAGCTCATGATTGTGCTCCTTTATAAATTCATGGATATACCAATTTCCACCTCGATTTCTCTTCACATGCATGCTGGCTTTACAATCCGTCTTTCTCACACTTGGACGTCTACTACTAGTGCTATCTGATTCTGGTGTGACTCCATATCTTGAACATGCAAATTTAGCGTCAATGAATTCTTTGGTCTTCTTTGAGCGACGGCTGTTTTTTATCGAGGTGGTGAACCCCATCGACTTAGCGTACTCTTGATAAAACGAATATGCTGCCTCATGTGATTCAAATTCAACACTATCATGTGGCTCAAAGTTATCCTCTTTATTTCCTACAAGGTCTCTTTTAGGAGAACTAGTTTTCTGGCCATCCTTGTCCTGTGCTCCATCCACAACATCAACCATATTAAAAACAATTGCTTCCTCACCACCTTGCACATTGTCCGTAACATCCACCATACTATCTACAACATTTCCAAAACCAGTAATTTTATCTAGTTCAACGACAAATCAATTTTTCTCCTGTAGAGGCAAAGGAAATTGCAATGGCGTATAAGATAACTGGCTTAAGGAACACGACTATTGCTGAAACTTTAGCTTCCCCCTTTTTCTTTTTTTTGGACTGTAAAAATCCATCATAATTAAGCAAACAAATTGCGGTAAAGCAATCCCTCCCTCCCCTTTTAACTATTTAGCCACCCATTTCCCTACATTTTAATTTTGACTCCACACAATCACATGATGATCATAATTGATTCAACTAAAAAAATAGGAAAAAAAAATTCTTCGTATCCTAGAAAATATCGAAGCATATAAAGTTCATTGAACCCGAAAAAAATAATTGGTGAAATGCTATATTCCATTTACCCTCGAGAACATAACAGTAAAAAAACCCAAAATAAAGGTATTAGGGCTGCATGAGCCAAAAAAAGTCAAAAAAAAAAATCTAAATTGAAGAAAACAAGACTAACCAATTCTTGAAGCTAAATTCATACTATTAGGGCTAACGAATTTCGGGCCGCGTCTTCTCGAATATAAATCTTCTGTATATATACGTGGAGAATTTAGCAGAATTTCATATGGAATTTTTCAATTGATTGTAATTTTGCATTTTAGGAGAATGCTCTCTTTCTGAAGAATGATGAAGAGGGAGGTTTTTGCAAATGTTAAATTATACGTTTGTCCCCAATCTTTACCCTCACATTACATTTTTACCTTCAACCTTTAATCAATGACAATTTTAACTAGTCTTTCATAAATTAATATTATTCGTCCCTAATAATGGTTCTTTTTATACGAAGGTCTTCAAACTTGCTCGTTGAAGCATTTATGTTCTTAAGTTTTTCATTTCATTGCATGCTTACCCTTAGTTTTTTATTAATTTTAGCGACGATTTTCGTTTCAAAAAAATGTTGGAAATGTATTAAAAAAACTTATTTTCCTCTTTTATTTTTTAAATAAGCAAAAATAACATCATGAAAAGTTTAATAAAAAATGCCCTCATTTTAAAGCACGTTAACAAAATATTGGGACAAAACTTGATAAAAAAATAAATAAAAATAAGATGCATTAATTAATAGAAGGTTGAGGGTAAGAATGCAACGAAAATACGACAATAAATAAAGATTGAGGACCATCGTTGTAATTAAAATATGATGCGTCAAACAAAACCTATGATGGGAACAAAATAAATAAATTTGATAGGCAATTGCATTAATGAAGTAACTAATAGAGACAATTGCAATGAAAGTAGTTGGTTAGGCTACCCGTGCATTAATAGAAGTCGAGTTAATTGTTTAAAAAATAATTGGACTTCGGGTCGCATCATGTGAATCTCACTAAACTTTAAAATGTTGCTAAAACATTATTGAACTATGTTGAAATGCTCTTCATCCATCACTCACTAGGATTTCGTTGTTCAGCCTGGATAGAATTGCCTATGCGGTAGATAAAATTCACGTGTGGTGCAAATTACCGTTTGATACCCCTGATCGCTAATGGATTGAGCATTTTTGTCAAAGTTCAATGATATTTTAGCAACATTTTATAATTAAGTGAGGTTTCTATTGTTTAAAACAAATGAGTCTCATCTTGCACCCGAATAGAATTTTATTTAAATTGACGTTTGAATTAGTGGGAATGAAACATATTAAACTATTTCAAGTAGTCATCTTTGACTAGTTATTTTAAGTCCACCCTCTAACCTTTCTTTCATTTTTGAAATATACTTTGCATCGCTGGTTGTGGGTTCTTCATGACGATACCAAGAACCTCTTTCGACGATCGAAAAAATTAGCTTAAAAATAAGTTAAAAGAGGTGACAGCCACATTGATTTATTTGTTCCACGAATTAGATTTATTAAACTCATTTCGTGCAACCATTTTAACTCGCTACTATGACCTCATGGTCAAGCAGTTTTGCAAATTAAAATGTGTTAAGAAGTATGTTGCTCGTACTTCAAAATGGTAACAACCTTTGCTACTGTTTGAGAATTGTACTCCAAAATTGACCCAAAATCTGACTTGATGAAATGGGTCAGTCGTAGACTTTTCTCTTTGTTTGGTGTTGGGTGGGCCTTGATCTCACCCATTGTATCTAGGGGCGGAAAACTGATCGAGCCGTTTGCTGGCTCTTGAACTTGTTTTGAGCTGAGGCAAACCGATCTTATATTTTTTTTCATGAGCCAACGGGCGGAGCCGATCATAAGATTTGAATATGAGTGAGTCGAACTCAGAGTTTACGGGCGCCCATTGACTCCCATTTGTATCCGCCCACGTCAATTTTCAGTTATTTTAAAAACAATTAACCCCAATAGCCATCTACGCAAAATTATAATTTGTTTCCTTTTCCTATTGTGTACATCTCAAACAGAAATCCAAAGAGTGACTTGAATTTGATGATAATAAAGCTAAGATCTTAAGTTTGAAACTCAATGAAAGTCATCAATCAAGAATTTATTTCAGAGTTTTATAGTGATTTCAAATTTACAGTTATTGTCATTTTATCATTGTTGATACATGTATTATTGATTCTAGGATTGTGAAAAATGAGACCATATCCCTTATTTTATTGAGTATCGGCGGTGTTTGTAGATATTTGTTTTTTATAATAAGTTTGGGAAGGGCTTTGGGGGTTAAGTTTTGTTTTTGAGTTGTTCTTAGGTGGGTTCTTGATTTTGTATTTTTTTTTACCGGTAAATGTAAATTCTATTGATCAAAATTTATGTACAAGTACACTGGACGTATCAGGCAAATCAAGATCAAAAGATGTACAAACTACAAAGATCTACCAACCCGACACTAGAGACTCAAAATCAACCAAAACATTAGGATATAAAGAAAACGTAACTTTATATACATGTGTTTTAATTCGTCTCACTATGTTATCAATACATGGTTTAAGATCCTCAAAAATCATTCTATTTTGCATCATCCAAATATGGTAGATCGTGCACGCAATTTTCATGGCTTTAGATTGCCAAGATGTGCCTAGGGCATTCTTTCTTCATCCACTTCAATGCGCTATGTATTGTTGTCATTGATCTCTTCATTCTTAACCAATCTTTGACCTGTCCTCAGATGCTAGAAGTCCAAACACACTGAAATAGTAAGTGCTGACCTGTTTTAAGAAGTGAACCACAAAAAACACACGTCTTGTCAATGTCTAGATGTATCAATTTATCCTTCGTAAGGAGCTTAGATTGTACAGCCAACCACAGCATGTAGTGTTTTGTAGTGATATATGGTCCCCAAATTCCCCCCGTCCCGGTCCCTTTCTCTCCCTTTGGCCTAAAAAACTGATAGCACTGTGTATGCAAAACTGACCAGAAGCTGTCCATTTGGATAGCCTATCGACAACAACATGGTCAATGAGTTCCGACCCTCTAATCTGATTTCAAATGTCCAATAGCTCCTTGATCAAAGGAGAGTGATCTTTCAATGCCATACACTCCCAAATACTAGCTTTACAGAAGTAAATTTGATCGGTGGCGTGTCTTGTTTGCTAATGATATTTCAAAGGGATTTTGACAGTAGTGCTGAATTCCAGCATTTCATGGGTCGATTTTTACCTCAATCCAAACCCAACCCAACATGATCGGTTTGGGTTGAAACAAAAATCGACCCAACCCATGCCCACCCCTAACTGGAATTGGAAAGATGGAAAGCCAAAAACATTCCATTCTTTGGAGAATGGCTCTTATAAGTTCCTCTCTACCCGTATATGACAAAGATGCCTTAGCCCATGCACAAATATAAGCTGTGATTTTGAATCAATGGACGGTGATAAGTGTATTTTATATACTTATCTAGACCATTAAATTGAAATATTTTTTAGTGATTTGGATGTGTTATAGCTTAGTTATGTGTTAATTATATTTGTTGGTATGAACTCAATTTAAGTTAGTATAATTGGAAAAAATGAACAAAAACGGGTAAAAAGAAAGAAATTTAAAGTTTGAGGATCAAAGTGTAAATATTCAATAGCTGATTGAAACCATAAAATGATATTGAAGATCAAATATGATCAATTGGAGTCAAATGAGTAAAATATAGTTGAAGTATTTTTACAAATTAATTTCTAGTCGAAAAAAGTTATGCTTTTGAATATTTAGCCTCAACTTGAGACCCATTTTTCGGATAGGAAACGTTAAAATTTGAAAAATTGTACCATAGAAGAATTGTAGCCATTTGAGTCATATTTTCAACGTATTTTAAATCACCCCAATCAAATATTAGGAGAAAACGTTATGACCAAAATATGCTTAAAGACGACGTGACACAAATCGGTGTGCGCAAGGGCAATTCATGGCGTATGCGCGAGATACATATTTCTTAACCCGAGAGCAATTTGACATGCCTGTGCGCGCAGTAGATATACTTGCTAGCGCGCCAGGCTAAATTTTCTACACCCAAGTCAATTTCCTTTTTATTTTAAAATTCAAATTCTTATTGGTAACAACTTTGGGAAGATTTTTTGACCTAAAGTCGACCCTTATAAATACAAAAGTTGGGAGAAAACATTGAAGAAACTCTCTCTTTACTCTTTATACATAATAATATCATCAAATTTATCAAGAATAAGATGTCAATTCATCACTTTTGAGAGAGAAAATCAAACCCTAACTAAGAATTGAAGTGAATTATGTAACATTTTTGAAGAATTCAAGTTGAAATTGAAGATCAAGAATTCTTACAATATTTCATAATCTGGGTAATGATTTTTCATTATTTTTCTTGTAATTTATTTAAAAGCATGTTAGGCTAGATCATTTTTTGTATTTGATGGAGATGAACCTTATTAGTTATTTGTTTTAATTCAAGACTAGTAGTTTAATTTATTTATTGTATTTTTTGATTAATTTTGTATACTCATTGCATTATTTAATTGATTGACCAATAATTAGATAATTAGTTGTTTGTTGTAGTATTGGAAGACTTACATTAAGTTTAGAAACGACAAAATTAACACATGCGTAATAGATGTTATGAATAACATTTTTCACATGTACGATTATATAGATAATCTAAACTTTAATGTATTATAATAATTCGAATTCGGACTAAAAATAGATTTGAGTCGTGGTTAGAATATATTTAATTTGTTTTGAAAAAGAAAATTATATATCATAGTTTTATCTATTGTCAAGAACGCATGAACGAAACTAAATTACAAATCAGGAATTGAATTGGATAGCAATAGGTGGATTCAAAATCCAACACAATCATCCGTAAATTGATAAAAATCACATTTTTATAGCTTTTGTAGATTAATTTAGCATAAATCAAATCAAACTCTTTTTTGTTTACATAATTTGAATTCCATAAAAAGCTAATAAACTTGAATTGATTTTATTCCCCGTGAAACGATGCTATCAATTCACTAAATTTATTAATTGTCAACGATTCTGTACATTTATAGGTTTCGCATGAACAAATGGGTTTGGAAAAATCCTATCAATGCAGTTGAAATGAAAAATGAAAAATAAGACAAAAGAGGGGGAAAAAACAATTTTAACATGATCAACAAATCGTGGACAATTACAAGAGAGTTAGACTTTATCAGCTGTAGAAATATCATAATACAACGTTTTCTTTACTCCCACAACTTACCCTTGCACAAAGTTAGAATATTATACATACGTTGCAAATCCACATATATCATTTTCTCTAATTTCTCTCTACATTTTCTCTTGAAACTCTCAGAGCTTTGGGTGCACCTAAACCTTTGTTCGAATTCACGTTACTTTGATGCCAAGTTCAATTCTTCATATTGCACTACCATGAATTTATAAAAAAGTTCTTTGAACTCTTTTGTTAAGTTTCCTTCTCCTATTAAAAATAATATTTTCTTCGGCCATAATACTTCTTTCCTTAGATTTTTATTTTTGTCAAACTATAATTTTATTTTTCTCTCCACAATATAAATTTTTTTTTTAGAACAAATTCGGATCATACCTAACAATCTTCATATTGAACCAAATTCTCTAAATCATGGCCCTACTGTTGAGGCTCGAACCCTGATCAACGATGTGCTTCTAGAAATTTGGCTCAAAGTTGTGTTTTGCTGATATATGTTTTTTATTAGTGGAAACGTTTTTTACGAGATGATGACACGTGTTCAAATTTTGGCCCTTGGATTTTTGCATTATTGATGTGTGATATATATACGTGCATAGTGCTGGATATTTTGGACTTCTTCTGCCTTTCGAGATTCTTCTAACATTTTGGGTTCTTCTTAGAGACGTTTTTTCTTTTTGTAGATTAGGGTTTGATCTGTGTGTTCTTCATCTCTCTTGATGAACTTGTAAACTTAGATCATTACATATTTTCAGCCTCTGTAATCTGTAGTTTCTGAGTGATTCCTGTAAGAATAAGGGTTTTCTTGCAATCATGATTTCAGTAAGCGATTGAGAGTGATTCTTCATAGATGTGTAGTTTGTTGTTAAATAGATAAGTGCTCTATGCTTTTCTTTTGTGTTGGAAGAACGTTTTGTAACTTATTGCCATTTTTGAGCTATATAGTGCAAACGAGCAGATATCCATTATTTGGATGCTTAACGAGGGATGTAGGAGTTAGAAGAGGTCGTCGAACCTCCGGGGTTTAGACCGAAATAATTCTTTGTGTTCAATTTTTTATTGTTTGCAAATTTATATTCTGATCGATTAATGTTTGGTAGAATCTTGTTTTAATATCGTGTGTTGTGGAATTTTTCACCTACTTAGTTTTCATCTTCACATCCCTTTACCACCAGGTGCCGTCATCACATGATCAATTATAGTAGACATAATCAAATTCATAGACTCATCGAACCCAATAGCTATATCTCGATGTCACTCAATCACTATGACTCTACTCCTTTATAATTCGATTACCACCACAACTCCACCTTGGTGCCGGTCCATCACCACAACTCAATCTTAAAATTTGATCTCGTCATCAACTTGAGCACAAACCTAGAGTTCGAACCATGAGCTCTGATATCACTAGTCGGGGAAAAAACCCTACGAAATGCATAAAATAACGAATGGACCACATGGTAAGTGTATAGACCGCATATATCTCCATTGATCGTTTAAAAAAAGTTAAAAATTCAACATTAACAATTATAGTGAAATGTATAATAACTAGCTTGTCTTGCGAACAAAAACATGAATAATCATGGGGTAAAAGAATTTTATAATTTTATAGAGGATGTTCATGTAAGTTGTTAATTATTTGTTGCATCATTATTGTTCTTAGGCATTTAAGTAAATCATGCCAAAGTATAAATTTTTTTTGGGTCAATCATTACAATATTTGATTCAATCGTTTTTATGAATGTATAATAAATGCTAGATGAGAGTAATGAAAGTTTATATTTCACTTACTTTTGGTTAGATATAAACGAAGTTGTGCAAAAATATTCAATATTATTAATATCTTGTATTTTTTCAATGTGATGTGCATTGCAGCAAATATATTTAAAACTAAGCAAAGTCTTTCTAAATTTGTTGGAATAAAATATATAGTCAATATATAATTTAAGATAATAATAGCTCTTTCGAAACTTTCAATGATGTTTAATGCACATGATATCATATTAATATTATTTTTTACTAATATTAATCTCAAAAAGTACTTTTGATCTTGGAAAATTGTGTGTAGTTGCACTATTTAAAAAACAGATAACTTGATGATCCATCTTAGATCTTATTAATATAGCAATGTTTATGCTTTTTCGAGAGAAATAATATAATATTTTTCAAGAATATTGAAACACAGAACATTATGCTCTTTAGGGCCAATAATTCATATTTTACTTGAATATTAACAAAGTAGGAAGTGTTTTTCTTCAAGAACTAAAATAAAATATTGAGTTATTTAATTTGTGCCTTTTGAGATCGCGATGAGATATATATTCTTCAAGAATCATAATAAATTTTATATATTTTTATAAACGACACAATATTCTTCCAGAATAGTGATATTAACAATTCGTGCTTTTCTCGAGCAATACAATATTTTTTTAAATATTGATATTCATAGTTGTGCTTCATTAAATGAGCGAAAAGGTAACATTCTCCTAGAATATTGATCAAATGTAAATTCATTTTTCTCCAAAATTAACGATACAATATTCAAGAACTAAAATAAAAGAAAAATTAATTAAGTAATTTACACTCCAACAAAAAAGTTTCGTACCAGAGTATATAATCTACACACGTTAGACATATTAAGAAAATCTTCAGA
>CAIGRB010098086.1:5876-18123 GCA_903798255.1 Fraxinus quadrangulata | reverse complement strand
CTACTACAGTACGAGCTGAGCGGCCAGTCGAAGAGCCGCTCGGCTCGATTGCCACCACTATGTCCCGCCTTGTTTGCTTCAGTTCCTTCACTTGATGATTCTGCTAATGGCGTCAAATTTGGATCAAGAATATAAAATATATTCAATGCTGTTAGTAGGAATTTTAACTTGTCTTGCCACCGCGTAAAGTTCGTGCCATCAAAACATCCAAACTAACCAAATCTTGATTAATCAATTTTATTGTTGACATTGTTGTTTCACTCTCCATCACATGAAAACTTTAGTTTGAGAATGTTGGAAACGACACCGGAGTTGGAGAATAAACACACCAAAATCTGCAACAAACTACAAACAAAATACTGAAACAAAATGGAAGACTCAAATGTGTAATCGCTGTCCTCAAACTAAATTTGCCCCTTATTCGGATTGATTGAGATACTTAAAGTTTCCGACAAATGGTTTGTAGGAGTAATCAAGTCTTGTTGCAGAATTACAATAAAGTACAATATGTAATCCTAACCAAACAAGAGAACACAATGGGAAAAAATGAATATGGAAAAGGAAAATGATTTCTATTGTTTATGAAATTATTATGATATTTGTTATGTTTTTCAACATCTTCACAAGAACTAGAATCACCTATTTATAGCCCTCTGAAAATATGTACGAAATGGTACCAAAATATTTTCAAAAGGTACCAAATTCAAAATCACAACGGCTAAAAACGGTAAAAAAAGGACAAAAAGTTTTGTCCATTCGGTCGCATGGCATGGAGTAATCCAAACCGGGACATTAAGTCCCATTATAGGACCATGCGACAGCATGGTCCAATACTCTAACTCTCTATTGAGGCGGCATTGCCTCGAAATTTATTTAGGTGAAATTCTTCAATATCTTTGTTACTTTTGTTACTTTTGAAGATACTTATACTTAGTAATGAATTTCATTAAGAGTTCTAAACTCATCCATCGCTTTAGTAACAACCAGTATTATTATAACTATGATAGGGTTATCGCGGATATCAATAATGTTTAAACTATCCACATATCAAATGATTTGTTGTTACCCTTTGAACCTGTGGATTACCTTTTGAGTAATGACAGGTAGGGTTGCCATCATTGGTGGGCGTTTTTTTTCAAGAGTTTCAACCCCATCTTATTCGAAGTATAATTCACTAAATCTCTATTTAGAGGTTTAGTTAGAGGATTTGCCAAGTTTTCAATCGTCTTTACGTAACTTAGGGAAATTATTCCACTTTTGATTAATTTCCTTATGTAGTCATGTTTTAGACTTATATGTCTAGAATTTTTATTATATGGCTCATTGTAAGCTTTTGCTAACGTGACTTGGCTATCACACATGATTGGTATCGAAAATGTATTCTTTGGTCCCAATGGTATCTCATATAGGAGATCCTTAAACCACTCAGCCTCATTTCGAGTGTCCGATAGTGCAACAAATTCGGATTCTATAGTTGAGCGTGTTATACATGTCTGTTTCTTTGATGTCCAAGAAACAACCTCTCCTCCAAGTATAAACACTCAACCCGAAGTGAATTTACTTTCACCAGTGTTAGATATCCAACTAGCATCAGTAAATCCTTCCAACACAGCCGAAAATTTTGTATATTGAAGACCCAAGTTCTTGGTTTTGTTTAAGTACTCAAGAACCCTTCCAATGGCTTTCCAATGATCATTGCTCGGATTGCTAGTAAACCTACTAAGTTTACTTATTGCATAGGCTATGTCGGGTCTTGTGCATTGAACTGCATACATAAGACTACCAATAGCACTTGCATACTCCAATTGAGCAATATCACTTCCATCATTTTTTATTAGTTTTGAACTTGGATCAATTTGGGTACTATATTCTTTTACGTTCAAATGTTTGAACTTGTTAATCACATTCTCAATATAATGTGATTGACTAAGATGATAACCCCCACTAGTCTTAGAGACTTTGATACCCAAAATGGTATCCACTTGTCCAAGATCCTTCATCTTGAATGTGGAAGATAGAAACATCTACGTCTCTTCTATCTCGTTCATGTGATTACTCATAATCAACATGTCGTCAACATATAAGCAGATAAAAATCACATAATTTAGAATACAAATATTTATCTTCACTATTATGTTTAAAACCAAACGATATTATAGTTAAGTCAAACTTTTCATACCATTTCTTAGGTGACTGCATCAAACCATATAACGATTTCACTAACTTATGTACCTTATGTTCATTTTGAGGTAGAAAAAACATTTCAAGTTGTTCCATATAGACCTCCTCATCGAGATCCCCATTCAAGAATGCCGTCTTAACATCCATTTGATGAACATGCAAGTTATATATAGAAGTTAGCTCAAATAATATCCTAATTGATGTTATTCTTGCTACCGGTGCGTAAGTGTCAAAATAGTCGATTCCTTCCTTTTATCGATAAAATTTTGCTACTAATCTAGCCTTAAAGGTATTAAGAGAACTATCAACGTTATACTTTCTCCTAAACAACCATTTACATCCAATAGGTTTGGATCCCGGTAGCAAATCGACAAGTTCCGAAGTGTTATTAAATATTATCGAATCCATTTCATCCTTAATCGCATCTTTCCAAAAGATACTATCACGAGGAGCCATAACTTCTTTATAAGTTTTAAAATCGATTTCCATTTGTAAAATAAATGGAATTGTTCTTACAACATTCACCTCATTTCCCTCTACCAAGTAAAAGGAAATGATTTGAGAATCAATTTCATCCGATCCTAAGGACTTCATAATTCGAGTTTTTTTGTTTCTTCGTGGTTCACTGGACTCATCAACATTGTTAAAAGATGTTTCATCTCGTGTTCCACTTGAGCTAAAGATATCTTTATGAATTTCTCTTAATTCATTATCTAAAGATAACGAATTCTCAAAGAACACCACATCACTTGATTCGATAATCACATTGGTCTCCAAGTTTAATAATTTGTAAGATTTACTATTGCTAACATATCCTACAAAAGCACATTTAATGCCTTTTTGACCCAACTTGGTCCTATTAGGATTTGTGTTCTTGCAATAAGCAAGACACCCCCACACTTTGAAGTATCTAATGTTTGGTTTTCTCCATTTCCACAATTCATAAGGAGAAATCTTAGTATGTTTTGATGGAATCCTATTTAATATTCTGAAAATCCAAGATTGGCTAACCAAGAGGGGAGTGAATTGGTTATTAAAACTATTTCGTTAATCACTCAAGATTTTAATATAATGAACACGCAAATGATAGAGAATAATCTAGATACAAGTAAAGACGTAAATGGAACAATGTAAGTTTGTGCGAAGTAAATGCGTTAAGTAAAAGGGATACAGAGTGCAAAAAGTATGTTATGGAGTTCGATCCAATGCAATGATCTACATCCTCCGTTACCAATCTCTCCGGCATGAGTAAGGTCTTTTTCACTATGTTGATTGACTTATGGTGCAATTCAACCCTTTACAACGCTTCCGGTGACTTACAATCAAGGGGCACCGATCATTTTACAACTTTGAGCTTTTCGGGACTTCAACAAGACCCTCAATACAAAGTGAGTTTACAAGTGAAAAATTCTCTTCTTAATAAATGATTAGTACAAGGTTAAGTATAAGAAGAGAGGTGGGCAAACACTTTAATGGATAGCAATGAATGAAGCTCAAGTATTTGGTGTGTAAATCTTTAATGTAAGAATGATTTTCAAGATTTTGTTTTGATCAAAGATTTTTCAAGAGTAAAGTGATTTGATAATAAATGATATGTAAGATCAATGTAGGCTCAAGGAGTATCAAATTAAATGCTTAAAAACTTATTTTTTAAAATGGTAGGTGAGTTGGTATTTATAGCAGCTGAAAAATGCCAAGATTTCTGTCCAATCGAACAACCTAACTTATCGTTAGAACAACTCTGTCAGAATGATAAAAAAAGTGACCATTGCTGACGAACTGAATGTCTGGTTCGCCATCTGGATGTTCGGATGACTATAGACGGTTTGGGTCAAATTTTGTTTTGTTTGCAATCAATAATTATTTTATATGATATTTTTACTCGATTTTTCAAAGTAAGTTAGTTTTGAGAGTTTTCAAAAAGTATGTTGAAAAAAAATGTTGCAATCATACGATTTTACCATAGGTCAACATATCATATATGTACTTAATAAAGTTTCACCCCATAAGTTAAATGGCAACATAGCAAATGTATGCATAGCATTAATCATTTCAACTAAGGTCCTATTTTTTCTTTCAACCAAACTATTTTGTTCGGGTGTCCTATGTGCATAACATTGATGAGTAATGACATATTGTTCACAAAACATATTAAAATCACTCGAGAAGTATTCTCCACATCTATCACTTCTTAAGTTTTTAATTTTTTTCCTAAGTGATTTTCAACTTCACTTTTATAATTTTTAAACATATCAAAGGCCTCATATTTATTCTTCATAAGATAGACATACATATATCTAGTGCAGTCATCAATAAAGGTAATAAAATACATATTTCCACCTCTAGTTTGCATGCCATTTAATTCACATATATTCGAATGAATTAACTCTAAGATACTAGAGGTTCGTTTTACATTTTGTTATCGCCTTTTAGTCATTTTTATCTTCTACACATGTTTTACATTTAAATTCATTATTTGCATCATATGAACTTAAATCACACTTCATCATCCTATGTATTGAACTTTTACCAACGTGACCTAATCTAGCATGTCATAATAAAAATAAATCAACAACATAAGCAAAATCAACTTTATTAATTAAAGAGTTGTCAACGGTACATAACCTGACCATTCCTTCACTAGAATAGTCATTTTCAACTAATTTTTCGTTAAGGAATAATACAAGTTTACCGGATTCAAATACACTTTTTATGCCCAATTTTACCAAAAAATTTTCACTCACTAGATTCTTATTTATGTCAGGAACATGGAGTACATTTGTTAAAGTAACGGTCTTCCCGAAAGTGAATATGATATCGATATTTTCCTTGTCAATTACTTTTGATCGGACCTCGTTACCCATTTGGATCTCTTGGTCTCCATCAATTTCATGATAAGTTTTGAATAATGACTTATCATATGATACATGTATAATAGCACATGTATCATACCACCAATCGGGAACCTTTCCCTTGATAGTATTAACTTCGAATGTTATCTTCTTTGATGGAATTTACTTTAACCTCGAAATTGTTTTGTTTCCGGTGTCTACATCCATTTGCATAATGCCCATGTTTTCCACACACAAAACACTCTCATTAGTCCTTTTTTTTATTTACTTGTTGAAGTTCATAGAAGGCTTCCTCTTGTTGGATTTCGCAGACGGTTTAGTTTTCTTCACCGCATTAGCTTTGGAAGTACTTTCATAAGAGTTTTCATTCTTATCTCTCATTCTCGACTCTTACTCAATACGTAAATGTTTATGCAATTATTCCAAAGAATAATTCTCGGAATCATGCATTATTTTCTTCCGCTATCCTTTCCAAGTCTCGAGGAGTTTAGCAATTATAGCCCCCACTTGAAAAGTCTCAGGGATTTCAATCTTTACCGCTTTCATCTTGTTGACAATAACTTGTAGTTCATGAATTTGCGGAAGTAATGGAATATTATCAAGAAATTTAAAGTCAAAATATTAAAGTCAAAATACTTCGAAATCACAAATTTCTTGGTACCTTCCTCTTCTGCTTTGTAGTTACTCTCTATGGCGTTCCAAATCTCCTTTGCCAAAGTTATGTTGGTGTACAAATCATATAAACGGTCCGACAATGCGTATATGTGACCCCGACATATCAATTTATCTTCTTGACGCTTTTGACATTCCTCCTTGTTTTCTTCAATTTTTTCACTTGATGATTCCAGTAATGACATCAAATTCGGATCAAGAATATAAAATATATTCAACTCTGTTAGTAGGAATTTTAACTTGTCTTGCCACCGCGTGAAGTTCGTGTCATCGAAACGATCCAAGCGAACTAAATCGTGATTCATCAATTTTATTTTTGTCAGTGTTGTTTCATTCTCCATCGCAGGAAAGCTTTAGTTTGAGAATGTTGGAAACGGAACTGGAGTTGGAGAATAAACACACCAAAATCTGCAACAAACCACAAACAAAAAACCGAAACAAAATAGAAGGCTCAAAGCGTAATCGCTGTCTTCAAACTAAATTTGTTCCTTCTCCAGATTGATTGAAATGCTTAAGGTTTTCAGCAAATAGTTTGTAGGAGTAGTCAAGTCTTGTTGCAGAATTACAATAAAGCACAATATGTAATCCTAACCAAACAAGAAAACACAATGGGAAGAAATGAATATGGTAAAGGAAAATGATTTTTATTGTTTATGGAATGATTATGATATTTGTTATGTTTTTCAACATCTTTACAAGAATTAAGATCACCTATTTATATAGCCCTCTGAAAATATGTACGAAATGAAGCCAAAATATCTTCAAAAGGTACCAAATTCGAAATCACAACATCTAAAAAGGTTAAAAACGAATAAAAAGTTTCATCCATGCGGTCGCATATGCTAAACCCATGCGAGCGCATAGAGTAATCCAAACTGGGACATTAAGTCCCAGTATAGGACCATGCGGTCACAAGATTCATAGTTTTTGTACTATGATTCATGTTTCATTCCAAATTTGATATTTTCCTTAATTTTGAACAATAATACAATAACTGATAAAATAAAATAATTAAAAAGCTTGTAACTTTTGTAAAATTATTTTCTTGTAACTAACTTTTACTCCCCCGTTCTATAAAGATAGTCATTTTAAACAAAAAACAATTAGTTAATACAGTTTAAATAATGAATTTTACTATCCCCTCTGTCCCATAAAATAATCTTATTTATTTTTTTCATACATATTAAAAAATTTAGTTAATATAGTTGAAATAATAAATTTTATTATCTTTTTTCCTAATACACCCCGTGCAATAAATATTCAAGGTAATTAAATTATGCATGAAATATTCAATGTAATTAAACTATTCTTGGTACTAATCATTGTTTAATTCAAGAATCAATGTAATCATCCAAAGCCATCCAATACAAATACAAATGAAAGATGAAATGATTTTTTGTTTTTAATTTACTGTTCCAACTACAACTAAATAATAGAATCGTTTATATTTGTGATAACAGAACATATTAAATATGACATATTATGAAACAAATATATTAACCATACTCTCAAATAAGAAATAAGACTATAATTTGAGACAAAAGAAAAAGAAAAGAAAATCATTTTTTGGAGATGGATGGAGTATCATTTTACCTAATATACCCCTATATTAATGTAATCAATATTCAATATAATTAAATTATGCATACAATATTCATATTTATTAAACCATTATTGGTACTATCATTGTTAACGCAAGAATCAAGGTAATTAGCATTCCAAAGTCATTCAATACAAATACAAATGAAAAAATATCATGAAAAATGAAATATTTTTTTCAGTTTTTATTGTTCTAACTACAATTGAAAAATAGAATTGTTCATACTTGTGATAACAAAGCACATTAAATTGGGACATATTAGGAAACTAAAATATTAACTATACTCTAATTTGCGATAGACGAAAAAGAAAAACATGACTATCTTTTGAGATGGAAGGAGTATAATTTTTTTCAAAGAAAGCTTATAGCGTTTAACCATTTACAGCAAACAATTCAAGGCTAGTCAGCTAGAACAAAGTAATAAGAGTAACTGCAAAAGATTTGACCCCCTTCACTTTGTCCACATGGCTTAATATAGCTAAAATCGAAAATTGAAATAAACAATAATAAGTCTAGATAAAAAAAAAAAATGAATTTAGCCTATTTATCAAGAGTTCTGAGAATCCATTTTATTAAGAGGCACTGTTCTTAAAACCATAATAGTAAACACGCATAGAATTCAGTAATTCACAATGTCCAAAGCGTTAGCACAGCTATACAAACACAGATCATATCATTACATACTACGGATCTTCAATCTCTACTTGAAAGCATCAATCATGAGCTCAATCAACACCGTTCACAAACATAGGCCACATGGTGCAATATCACAACGTTACACTCCTTAATTAATGCAATATCACAATTTTACCTACATAGCTATGGCTCTCCCAACTCCTCCCTCGTGAATTTTCCAGAACACTCTTCTGGCGTCGTCTAAACTCCCAGTATCCACTGCAATTGCCCCAAATATTGCACGAAAAGCAGCACATACCACAGCAGGAGCCGTGGAACTGGTCTTGGGCGAAACTCTAATTATCTTCTGCAACCCCAGGTGAGTTCCATCCACAGCACATGAAGTACTGACATTATCTATCTCCACTATCCGCCCGTTCAACTCCTTAGATGAAATATCCACATTCTTGGTTAACAATTGAAGTGCAACAGAAGCCTCAATCAATCTGCCTCCCAACACACTCAATGCCTTGTAGTTCTCTTCTGAATATGATGCGTGAGTCATCGCACGCCGCAATAATCCAATGTTCTCAAATGTATAGCTAAAATAAGAAAATACCCAAAAAAGGATACAACGGAGACGTATTAATCACGATACAAGATTACACTGTATATACACGAATATATAGAAGCACTGTAACAGCATACATATATAAAATGTCGATCACTAATTTAAATAAATAAATGTTGAACCAGCTATTAGAGCATTGAAACAAATGGGTTCAAGGCTTGCCGCCCTTCATTTATGAAAAATGTACATGTATCACGCCTTAGATAAAAAAATGAATTGACCACAACATAAGCTGCATGCTGAAAGCTCAATTCAACTCAATAAACATGTGTGCTGAAAACTCAATTTAAATAAATCAACTTGTTTTGTCTCTATTCAGCCGGTTGGTCTCAAAGCTTAAGTCATGTGTAGACGGGGTTGATTTTTTCTCAAAAAACCCTATCATGTGTACAATTCATTTAAATGGGTGACGGCAAGCGGCAAGATTTGACCCCCACAAGCTTTTGCTCTGGTACCATGTTGAACCCATTCCAAAATTTTAAGTTATTAGATAACACTCTCAAATAGCCCAAGTTTTTTCATGAGTTGGAGAACACGTAAGCACATATCTAAAACACATGAATCAAAATGCAAGTTTTAACAAATATAACCATATTACATATACTAAAAATAACAAAAGGGCGTAAAATTGTAAGGATGTTACTTGATTTGACTCTGGAGATTGTCGAGGGCGACGGAGAATGGCGATGAAGTTTGATCGGAGAATTGTACTAACTGGGCTAAAGTAAAAGCCTGCAATGTATAAAGTCAGTAAAGTTATTGGGGTTTTAGCCTTTAGGGTTTCAAGTGCATGCGCTTGTGATTCAATTACGCGAATTGAATTTTTCAGTACCTGCGGAGGAGAGTTGAGAGTGATAGAGACGAAGAGGATGGAGATGAAATTCAGGTAATTCATTTTTCCGCTCTGTAATTTTACTCTGGTCGATGGAAATGTAAAGTAAAACAAAGAGAGCCGCGCTTAACTTTACCTTTCGGCTTAAATCGTACGAACGGGTATGGAGAAATGCCCGACCTGCCCGTCGAGATTTGGGGCAAAGACAGATATTTAGCCCTGATTATATCTAATTCATATCCGTGTTCATTCAAAACGATTCGGGTATGCGAGTAATAATACGGTCAACTAATTTTGTCGATCATATATATATGCTGGAACGTCAAAATGAGCAAGCATTTGTGTTAAAAATTGTGACAAAATTAGTCTAATAAAACTCGATCATCTTTATAACTTAAAAAAAGTAAATTGAGCCTAACAAATATCGAATTACCTCAAATCACCCAAGCCATGAAATATATATAGCAATTTGTAAGAATTTGACGTTTAGAAGAGAGGTGCATTTTTGCTCACAAGTTCACGTAAGTATCTTTCCGTCCTAACCCCCTTGTAAGAATGGTTGAAATATTATTTGGACGAGAAACTCTTTGTATAGATTTTTTATATTCTTTTCGACCATAACATTAACATTGCTTAAGAAAATATTTCTTGAAGTTTTGTTTTCTCTCTAACCAAAGTAAAAAATAAAATACACATTTTAAATAATAATAATAATAAGTTTCTCTTTTTTAAAATCCACACATTTCGAGTATTGTTTTTCTCTGACCTAGAAGATGGAGAGGTAAAATACAATAAAGATTAGCATATCTTTTAACAATCATGTTATTTGTATATTTTGATTTACACAATGGCTTACTGAATTACACTAGGCACCATCTCACACCGTATTTCAATCGCACATCTTCCGTCACATACGCATTTGTAAGCCAAGGTGTAGCCATTTTTTGTATAAATGGCTTTACCCAACTTATACCATGAATTTGAATCAATTACATGTGCTACTAAATGAATCCCTTTGTTTATAATGTGTTACTTTTGTTTATCGAGGAATAATTCAAAACACTACGGGTTAAAATGAAGGTTATAAGGTGTTATGATATGTGTCCTAAAGTATTAGGACTTTATTGTAATAAGATAAGCATAAACATCTCGAATGTTACTAAATAAATAATAGATTTCTATTCATTTTTATAAAAGGGGGTTGCATTATATTTTTAGCATGTGTATTTGGTGTCTTTGATTAATAAGTGAAATACACAATATTAATCAACTTCATCAACTGCTTCATGTTCATTCTCATGAGTACCATTCCTTGCAAAAGTTACATAAAGAGGAGAGTGATGCATTTGATGAGGTCATCCAACCTATTCAATTCCACGTCTAAAATAATATTTACCGATGAAAATAAAATAGGTCATTGTCAGAAAAAATAAATTAATCAATACAAAAGATGTATTGTATATCATGATACATGTCGATATACAACGTATTTGCAGATACACAGTGCTATAATACCTTCTCCATTACCCCCAATCCATTTCACGTTTACAAACCTTGGTCATTTCTTATAAGCTCACCAAAATAACAAACAACGAGAAATGTCGAATCCATATATGCATTGCAATTGAAAAGATATTCATATCTTTTAATTTTAACTTATTTTAGTAATTTCTGAATCTTGACAAATGTATAGTTCTTCAATTTTGTTAGTGTTATTGAATGACTTGGCAATTTGGACTAGGCAATTAGCCGGTTCCTCAAGAAATTACCTTAAATATTCAAAACTAAGAAAAACGAAAAGTTTATGGCCAAGTAAATTGTAACAAATCCTCCCCCCCAAAACAAACGCGCGCATGCACACACAATATGTTTACCAATTCTTTCTCACACTCACACAATCATGGACAGTGGCAAATTCAGCATTCGATAAGCCTTGACGGCCGCGCTTGCTGGATCTACTGGAAACAATTATTTTTTTGTTGACACTAGATAAATTTTTTAAGTTATGTAACTGGTAATTCATTTTATTTTCAAATATTTCTTATAACTCAATTAGTTAGAACTTGCATATTTATATAGGAAGTCTGTGACCTCTCTTAGGATTATTGAAAGTTTGACTATTATGACACTTATTGAATTTTGACACTAAATTTACCAGAATAATATATGTTACGTTTTAGCAGTTTTAATGCAATTGTAAAAATTCAAATTCGTGCTCTTTCTTTGAATTATACAAAACTTGGCCACAATATCATTTGGTGAATATTGCAAATTTGTATAACAGAATTATATATGTTCAGTTTGAACAAAATAATTGTTATATTTAAATTTTAGATCTTGTTTGATTTTTTTTTTCCAAAATACATTTTCTCTCTTCTTTTCAACCACGTTTTTCAATAAAATAATATTACACGCAAATTTAAAAATTTTCCTTATTTTTAACCACACATTTTCCGTCAAATCACTATTCTAAAATGCATTTTTTTTTTTGCAAAAATGGGATATCAAACGGGGCTCTTAATATTTTATTGCTGCCAACGGTTGACGGTCAGTGGCTGCCCATGTTAACTCAAAATCTTGGATCCACCACTGATCATGGACACAATAATTAACACTCTACACTCATGCAAGCTCAACAACATCGACGTCGGGGAGTCTCGTCGGCAACGGTGCCATTTCCACAGTTGACTCTCACATCCCAGCCGTGATTGCAAACCCGAACGCCACCCTCGGCCGTCACATTGCACGTTGGCTAGTAGAAATCAGCATCTAGGATGTTTTCTCCGTTCCAGGTGATTTCAACCTCACCCTCCTCGATCGCCTCATTGCCGAGCCAGGGCTTAACAATATTGGTTGCTGCAACG